>JABFOV010002125.1:1382-21245 GCA_022817685.1 Aradophagus sp. ZL-2020 | reverse complement strand
TGAGGATGGAGAGTATGCGACAGCATGATTGCAAGGAAGTCACGAGCACTAGGCACCGAACTTCCACCGCTCACTTATTCGTAGTGGTACCGGTATCAGCTGTTCTTTTAATTGTTTGTTTTTTGTTGTGTGCATACAGTGCAAAAGAAAAAGATTTTTCCCTGGTGGTTAGTGGGTTTTTTAAGTGGGGTTATATTTTTTTTTTTTTTTTTTTTTTAAATTTTTTTTATTTTTTTTTTTTTTTTTTTTTTTTTTTTTTTTTGTTCATCTATTCACCTTTTGTTATTCATTCATTTATTTATCGAAATAAATAGGAATAATTTTTTATACAAAAATAAATAAGAATATACATTTATAAGAAATTATTGAAAGAAAAGACTGTACAAATATGTGAAGAAGAAAACGAAAAATTTATCTGAGTATCATATGACTGCTGACAGTGATACATTATTGTCGTCAAATTTAAGAGAATGTATGTAAATCATTATGAAAAAGTTCAACATTCAACTTATTGATTCATATATTTCTTACTCTCATCTATTAATTTATGCAACTATTTATTCATCTACTTATTGATTAATTTATATGTCTACAATTCAATACATAACAGTTAGTAATTAATTTATTCAATAAAAATTGACAATTTAATAATCATTTTTTAAATGTAAATTTATTGATAACAGCTAATTATAATTTATTCAGGTATGCGAGAGAACAAACAACATTTCACAACTCGATTTACTCCAAGAATGGGTGCTGTTCAGTTTGCCAAATTTCATTCAAAATCTACCTATTGCTATGTCCACCTGGTTTTTGTCTTGTTTCTTTGTCAGTTTGTCAAAGAATCCTTGGCTGCAGAATTTGTATCCTTGCTCAGAGTAAAAAAAAACAATTTTTAAAATATTACATATACTCATTAATGTTTTTTGTTTTTTTTTTTAGTAAAGTTATTACTGATTTTTTTCATGACAGTTTAATTGCAAATACGTAAAGTTTTTGCGATCTTTTACGTATTTTCGACTTAACAAGTTTTAATAGATTTCCTCACGTTCAATCCAGAATTGGAAAATATGAATACGAAGACAAAAGCATTCTTTCCATGGCTGCAATGGACTTTTATGAACAGGTAACAATTTTAATTAACTTGTTACATACAACTCAAAGTATAATTATACATTCTAAGTTCGTTCCTTTTTTTACATATGTTACAGCTCACCAATGATTCACGGAAGCAAGAATTCGTCAAAATCTTCGACGTCGCTGGCAAAAAGTTGGGCTCCCCTTTTAACGATGTATCAGTTTGTTTTCAATAAAGTGATGTATTTTTTTAAATCGCACCTTTTTTATACTCAAAGTACAACGAGGTAATTTGCGAATTATTTTCAATATTACTTTGCGAAAGTGAATATTGAAAATTAACATTTCATAGATCCGTTCCATCACTTCACTGAAATTGATGAAAATTCTTAATTTAAGATCATTTAATATCAGAAAAAATATCACGTAACCATACATGTTTTATTTTCGTTCACAATATTCTACAAGTATACAAATTGAATTTTACAAAGAAATTTGATATAGTGTATTTAGAAATGAATGAAACGCTTCATATACATTACATCGATTAAAAAAGAAAGGGAAGAATCACAATATTACATACTAAGGTATCCGTGAGCCTGGTTACGCCGACGCCCAACGAGGTACGCTATTAACACAATCACCACCAAGCCTGCCAGTGCACAACCCACCGTAATTGGTACGTAATCCGGAGTGTCGAATGGACAGTCTTTAGCTGGAAATGTAAAACAAAAAAGCATGTAATCAGTTTTTCTTTTTATTATTTTTTTAAATTAAAAACTTTTTTTTTAACAGGTAGTATACCTATTTAATCTGAATAATTGATTATTTAAGCATTTCGCTACATTCTTATAGGTTTCAATTAGGAATCACGTTGACAAAGTTGCAATTGAAAAATCATTCATTTTAGATGAGAATTAACACATTGTTTTATGTTTCAGTCTTCCAAACAATGATATCGATCTCATAAAGAACCAGGAAAAACTATTAAATTCTCATAAAAGTCCCATTCTAAATGAATAATTTTCAACTGTGACTTTGTCCAAGTAAAATATCACTTGAAAGTAATTCGAAATGAGGGCATAATATATTAAGTAATTGGATTGAATCGGCAAATATCTTACTGAAAAAATATTGATGATTGAATAGGATCAAATAAGTAAATGTACTATTCATTGAATAGGAGTCACGATTGATTTCTATTAAACAATCAATATGTAGATCAATAGGCAATATACTCATTCAATCTCAATTTTTAGTTTACATTGTTTATCCCTAATAAGATTTAATAGTTTATAATAGATTCATGGATAGGATTTATGACAGATTTAAAAGTTACGATTAAAAACAATTTATTTTGAAAAGTTTCAATTTTTTTAGCCAGGGGGGTCAATTTGATTTATCATTTATTTGTTCTGTCAGAAATTCATTTTTTTTAATATTTGCCACTGATTTTCAAACTACTTTTGAGGATTAAAACAACGTGTTCCTATCATGAACAATTTAAATCATTTAATGACTTCATTGAAGCTTAAAAGTTGAAAATCAATTTTATCAGCGAGCAATTCAATTTGTAAGCCGATTATTAGAAAAGGTTCACTTACCGGCACTAAAGTTTGTTGTATTAGTCGTTATAAATGCCTGAAATTGTAAATATCTGATTTTAATGTATCCCGCGGTTTTGTTATCCCGTTTAAGTCCCAATGTTTGCAATCGAACGCAGCGATAAGAATTGGTCTTTTTTGTGGGATACTGTTCAACATCGTGCTGAAACCTCACAAATCCATCAGTCGTATCTGTAATATAAACAAATGTTGAAAATAGTTGATATAATATATTCAACAAAAGTATTAATAAATAAATAGATTAACTTTTTGGTTTTTTTTTTTTTTTCGACAGACTTAATGTCAAAATATGCTAGATTTTTATTTTAATTTTTTAAAAAAGGTACATTTTAGTTTGCTGACAATTTTTGTTTTAATATATTATTTTTAAAATGGCTTTACTAATGGATATTGAGTTATTTGACCCGCGTTTTCAATCACATTTATCAATCTCCAACAAAATTCAGCACATATTCCTGCTTACTATCTAGGAGTCATTGTCGTTATCTTGAAATTGGATAATGTTTACTGATACTGTTTATATGTATCAGAAGAATATCTGCGTTTCAACTTAATGTAACAAAACAAACGATTATTACGAAAATAATTCATCGTATGACTGAGAGGAAGAATTACTTTTGATAATTTATAAATAATAAAATAATAAAAATATAATTGAATAATTAAAAACAATCCATCATTTAACTAATTCAATCATTTGAGGCCATTTAATTAAACTACCACATGTTTGCAAAGCAATTAAAAATATTGATTATTAAAATTGCTACATGATCAATTGGTAATCAATTATTATAATTAATTTTGGTCATTTCAATGAAAAAATGAATAAATTAACGACTGAATTAATGGATTAATAATTAATTATGAATGTATATATCTGTGGCACAAAGAAAAAACCAGTTAACTCCAACTTTTGAAAACATTGAGTTTACACTAAATTTCACCATTTTTTCTATTATATTTTCATTTTGTCAGACTGAAATTGTAAAAAAGATTAATTTTTCAAATTATAATACAAATAAAAATTATACAATCAATATTTTAAATACATATCAAAAACTTTTAACGCATTTTTCTCGACTTTACAAATAGTGGAGTTGACTGGTTTTTCTTTATGACCACAGATATATGTACAGTAAAAACGGATATTCTTTTTTTTTATTTGAGCACCATTTCAGTACTCAGCAGCCAAGAATCAATTAATCAATTACAATTTAGAACAAATAGATTGAATCTAATTCGTAAAATTTTGAATTCGAATATATTGAATTTAATTTTAATTTCAAAATTTAAGTTTTTAATGTTTCAATTTATTACAATAAGTCAACTTCTCTGGCAGATTATAAATTGGAAATTTTTAACAAATTATAATTTAAACCCCAATTTACAGTTTTTTACAAACTGTTAATTTTTTTCAAAATATATAAATTGTAATTTTCCAATTCAAAGGTATCTTACCATATTGACTTTCAACTAAGCATAATTAAATTATATAATTTAATTGAGTTACAATGTTTGAAACTAAAGTGTAAAATAGACACTAATACAACTTATACAAAATTATTTAAATTGTAACTATTTGGATTTAATTGCACGTAATTAACTCTTGGTTGCCGAGTAACGTCAATTCAAGTAAACTTGAATTAAAAAAATAACATCAATATATAAATAATAAATGGTTAAAATAAAATTGGTAAAATGTTCTGCTCACTTGTAGTAGTAATATTTGGTAAATCGTTGGAATCCAAAGCGACATGTATATGGCGCAAGGCATAAACTTCAGTACCATTAGCGCTGTAAAAATCTAACGTGAAGTTGTTGTTCAGGCTGGTTGACGACTTCCACGATATTGTTATGCTTTGATTGGTCGAGTCACACGTTCCAGATACGGTTGTCTTGTTTGCCTCAGGCAACGCCAGAATCGTGTAATTCGTCTAAAAACATAAACCATATAATTATTACAATATCAAATTTACAAGACAATCAAATTAAAACAGTTAACTTTTATTATTGTTTGACTTTTTTCCATTATTATTCCGTTTTAAATATACTCAATTTAAAAAAATATCTACATTTCATGGAGTTGAAGTTCTCAATGTTTATTAATAAACGAAAATGAATTATTCATAATTTAATAACATACATTGTAATCAAAAATGAAAAAATTATATTCTCAGATATTAAAATCTTCTAACTATTCTTCTGGTAAAATTATTTAATCAAAAAATACTATTATTTGTATGAAGAAAAGTATATCAGATTTGATTTTCAATTACCAATAAATGTTGGAAAGTTCAAGAACATAATATTTTTCAATTGATGATTAGGAACTTCAATCTTTATTATTTAATGAAAACTGTCATATCATTAAATTTTGAAACTTTTCCTTTTTAATAATTGGGATATTCGAAAAGCTTCATTAATCGCACTAATTTCAATAATTATTCCTAATTATATCTGACATGGTTTCCGTAATCCATTGAAATCTAACTAATCTATATTAGTGACTAATTAGTAATTATAATTTATATAATTCGCACTATATAATTCGATTCAAATAATAGATACCAAATTTACGTAATGCTCAATACGAATTTCACGCCAGCCTATGACTCATGTGCAATAAAAATTAAAACATTACCACAATGTCGTCGCTGATTGATAGCCGGTTATTATTACAAACATTCTTGAGAAATTAAAAAGTAACTAATACACACGTCCAATAAAAATAAAAAAAAAAATAAAAATTAAACGAAGAATACTGTTTTAAAATTTTAATCTTGATATCGGAATTTCGATAAGGAGTATTTATAAGACTAATGAAAATAAGCGTAGAAAATTAAAAATAAATAATCAAAGATTCGATATCGCTTCAATCTTGGAGTCATTGCTTTACACTTTTATTAAAAACACGTCAAACGACATAAACTTCCTGCACTTATCCAAAAATAATAAATTAAAAATATGAAATATAAAAATAATCAAATAAATGATAAGTTAACGATACGACGAATAAATGAATATCTGACAAACACAATTAAATATTAGAAAATTAATTAATGGGATTCGTCCATTTTTAATATAGTTCAATATCATTGATCAGTATTTCATATCAAACTTAATTTTACAATATAAAAGTTAAAATTATATAATTTTACAGTATAAGACTTGTTTATCCAAACCACTGTTTAAATTAATTATTGATACTTTAATTATTGATACAAATCATTGATTTGAAAATCAATCGAGAAAAAGACATGATACCTTTTGGTCCACAGTTTCATAAGTGACGTTCATTTCAACCGCGAATTGAACAATTATGCATGTGTGATTGTGATCGCTGTAATGCCATTCTCCAATTAAAGGCTCGGTAACAACTGGCAACGTTTTAGCAGGTACAGGGGTACTTTTTGTAGATGTGACAGGCGCAGAAGACGTGGTCTTTGCAGTCACTGGAGCTGTGCTCGTCGGATTACTAGTAACGCCATTCACTTGAGTATTACTATCTAAAAAAGGGAAAAAAGAAAATGAAAGTGTAACATTGGCATTCGTTATTGAAAAGTGTTTATCTCACTGAGATATTCGCTAATCTGTCAAACATTGAAAGAGTGAAATCCTAGACAACTATAATTTTCTTAATGATACCATGGTGATATCACAGTGATATCCCAATGACATCACAGTGATATCATGATGATATCGAAGTGATATCATGGTGATATCGAAGTGATGTCATGGTGATATCGAAGTGATATCATGGTGATATCGCAGTGATGTCATTGTGATGCAATGGTAATATTAAAGTGATGTTATTATGATATCACAGCGATAATCTGATGATATCATGGTGATATCACATGTGAATAAGATTCGCCTTTCAGTGTGATGTCAAGATAATATTACCTGGTGATGTTGGTTAGATATCATTTTAATTTTGTTATAACGCAATAACATTATACATACATTTTGCAGCAATATCTCTACGATATTATGATGATGTCACAATGATGTTACATCTAATTCACATGCGAAGCGAATTTTTCCTGAAGCGTGCTATTACTGCGATATCACGTGGTGACGTTAGAGGGATTTCATTGTGATATTGTGACATCATAATATTACAGCAATTTTATAACAATATCACAATGACATCACATAAGTATCAACTGTGATTAAACAGTGAAAATAATTTTTCTCTTGCTGCGATATCCATGCGATATCATGATGTGATATTTTGGGTGTTTTGTTGTCATAATACTGAGACGTCAATGTGGCATCGCGATATTATTATGATTCATTTAAACCAAAAAGTTATTGAAAATTTAAGTATATTGTAAAAGCATATGCATCAAAGAGATATTATCATGTGATATCATAAGGATATCATTGTGATGCATATAAATTAAAAAGTCAGTATAAATATTGTTTAAATATATTCATCACAATGTCATATCAGCGTGATATCGTTGTGAAATCGCAGTGAAATATTTGTGATATCCTGTAATATTGCTATAAAACCGTTGTGACATTACATTGTAATTCCATGACATCACTGCATAACATCGCAGAGATATCACACTGAGAAGGGAATTTTTATTCACATATGAACTGCATGTGACACACATGTGACATCACTGCGATATCACCATGATGTCACGTGATATTTTCTTTATGATGATCTTTCATGTTTATATAAAACCACTGTGACGTAACTGTTACATCACTTTGTAATTCCATGACATCACTACATAATATTGCAATGATATCACACTGAGAAGAGAATTTTTTATCCACATATGAACCGCATGTGACACACGTGTGATATCACCATGATGTTACATCGGATGTTTTTTCCGTTTTTTTCCGGTTTTTTCCTTAAACATTTATCATTTAATATTTTCTTTTCAACGATTTTCGAATAGTAAATAGAATTTTCGGATGAATTTTGCATCAGTTTGATTGGAAGTACGAACTGTTTATGAGAAGATGGAAAACGAAGGAAAGAAAACGAGAGAGGAGAGATAAAATAAAAAGGTGAAATATCGTCGTGAAATTTCATCACCTTAAATCATACAAGTGGCGTTTAGTGAGATGAAGTTTAATTTTTGTTTAATAACATCGAAGAAGAAAGATATTCTTTTGTAAATATTTTGAAAACCCGACGACCTAGATCGAATAACGAGACTAGCGCTGGAACAATAGATTTGACAGATTATTTTTTAAGGCGAATTCGATAATCTAAGAATACACTAACAACAATAGTATTATTTTTAACTGAAGATACACAAGTTAAATTTAACAAATTATTCTTCGAATAAACATATGAATTTAACTTCTATTAGGAGTTGAGTGAAAATAAAAAATAAATCTAGGATTAGATAAGAAAATACTGAAGATTGTTATATTAGCTTGTGTAAGACATTCCGTCATAAAACAATGCATTGTAATTACACAAAAATATGGTATACTTTAATATAATTAATTTAGTTTTGATTTCGTGTGTTCATTAAAATATTAGAAATACAGTTGATAATACATTTGATAAGTAGGTTTCTAATATTCAAATGAAAAAGTATTGGAAAATATTTGATATATGATGGTTATACATTTATATTATTTATTATTATTTGTTAAAAATTATGATTGTTTGTAAAAATATTTGGCTAAAGTCTTATCATTTTGGCCTTCCGTTATTCAATTATAATTCAAACTATTATTTCTAATTTACAAATTTATTTTTATAATATATATCTAATTATGAAATCATTGTTATAACTATTTGGTTTTTATTGCAATTAAAAAAAAAAAAGGTTTTATAAAAATGGATTAATGAATTCTATTACAAATGCATAAATTGTGAATATAATTTTTGTACAGAAAAAATTATTATGTATAAATATATGACAAATTTAATAATAGAATTGAACGAAGATATATTTGATTGATTAAATATACTATTTGAAAAATGTTCTTGAAAATGATAACATTTATTGTATATAGTGCACGAAAATTAAATTTGCTAAAATTTTCTGAGCTTAATAATGATCTTATTGAATAGTTCTACAAAAAAAAAAGTTTAATTATATTATATTTTTCAGTATATAAATTTTTTACTGATTACAATGTGTATAAATGAATTGTATTCAATTAATGTTCGTGTATATAAATAAGAATTGATAATTTTGAAAAATAAATATAAAAACAAATATGTCTCAGTAAATTAATAATGTATATAGTATACAATTACTTTAACAATACATTAAGGCAAAAAAAGTATTCCACTTATATCTCATTTCTACTAACTTTTAATCCAAATATGTCTTACACAAAGTTACTTTTCAAAAACAAATAGTCCAATACAATATTCAATTCTGTTCTTTAAACAAAGAAACTTTTAACTTTTTTTTTTTCTATAATCAACAATCAAGTGTCACCAGCGACTACAACGAATTTTATTTGATTGCTTATCAAAGAAGTCTTTGTTCTTGAAAAAGGCATTGGCCTTCTTCTGAAAGAACTTTTACCTGACAATTGAAAACTGTTGACAAAGAGTCGAACGTCACCGTTTTCGCTCCAAAAAGAATAAAAATCCAGGGAAAAATAAAAAACGCGAGGAAAACCGTATTTCAGGTTGAAACGTCACTCGAGTGACGTAATTACAAATTCGTTTTAAATATTCCGACTCGTGAATGCAAATACAAGTGCGCATATCATTGTCAATGGCCAAGACAATTTCTTTCTTCTTCGTTTTTTTATTTCGTCGATTCCCATTTTCTCAATCCTGTTGACAGTTCGACAACTTTGACGAAAAATTAAAAATCAAATTTCCATAACTTCAATCAATCTCATCGACTGCTCCGACATTTGAAAAAACGTTTCCATTGAAACGAGACGTTGCGATCGAGAAAGGAGCCTTGATTTTCCAACATTGACGTCGTGGAAAACTGTCTAGATTAGGAAAAAAAAAAGTGAAAAAAAAGAATTGTTAATATAAACACTTACCTCCCGAAACAATAGCCAGCAACGTGCAAAGGAGAACGCTCGTTCGCAGCATGTTGGCATTAAATTAAAGGCTTAACTAGGTGTAAAGAACGTGCTCGGCGACGTGAGCGACGATCCCGCTGGCGAAGCGATTACTTTTCCACGACGACCCCTTTTTTTCAATAAATTTTGTTTGACTTATCCGATGACAAGATTCTGCGAGACATTTTCCTCCACGACTTGCCAACACGCAAGGCGTAAAGTCACTGGTCACTGTGAGGTGACAGTGAGGTATAGATAGTATGGGGACTTGTTTCATCTGGAAAAGAAAACAGGGAGGTGTAGCTCGGTGTCTTTTCCTGGTCGGAGTTGAAGTTTCCAACGTTTAATAATAAACTAAATATGATTAATATGAAAAATGAAAAAACGACATTGATGACTATATATTGTAATTAAATGACCATATATCGTAATTAAAAATGAAAAATGACATTGAAATATTCTACCTTCTTCTTGTAAAATTATCCAATCAAAAAACACTATTATATCTATGAAGAAAAGTATATCAGATTCTATGTTCGTTTACTAAAAAACGTTGGAAACTCCTAAATATATTTTGATACGATTTGTTGACTTTTATTTAACAGAGTTGGTTTTAATCGTAACTTTGTCCATGAAACGTACTGATTGAAACCTATTAGAAAAAAGAGAAATTTTATTTGAATGTTGAGTTTGAATGGGTATAATATCCATTAATTAAATGTACTGATTTTTTAATGAGAATCAATTGTGATACCTTCTGTTCAATGAATGGTATATTTACTTACTTGATCCTATTCAACTGTCAATATTTTTTTCAACGTTTGCCGATTCGGTCCTATTGCTTAATACATTATGCACTCGATTGAAATGGAACTGTAATGAAAATTTAATACATTTTAATGGTTTATAGTTGTGACTTCATTTACGTAAAATACCAATTAAAATTTATTAGAAATGAGCGAAATGCAATTTCAGTCTTGACACTGAATTGGCACAGTGCCCATTGGTATATTGATTTGATATTAAATGGGTATATTGCTCATTGATAAAATGTACTGATTTTTCAATAGGAATCAATAGAGACGATCAATAGAGACGATCATATTCAATTTTTTACAATAAGGTGTTTGTTGATCAAATCCTATTGCTTTATACGTCACCTACTTATTTCTGAGTAGTTTCAATTCGCATTTGAAAATTATTTCATCTGAATGGAACTTTAATGAGAATTTAATAGTTTAATAGTTTTCAATAGTTTTTTTTGATAAAATTTCACTTCAGGGAGGGGACAGAAGTTTAATAAATTTAATCTCCCTCCCATTTTCCCCCAGCAGCAGGAATTCAACACAGATTTTGGAATTCTGTATGTAAAATGAATTTAAATACAATTTGAATAGATATGATTAAATTGTATTAAACTGGATCAAATAGTAACCAATGAGAAGCTTTTGATATACAATTAATTTTGGGCGATTCATATTAAATTGTGTTGAATTAAAAAGAAAATTAATTTGGTACAATTTTATTCAATTGTTTAAAATTCATTAAAATAAATAATGAATAAAATAAACAATATGATAAAACATCATATTTAAACAAATGTATTATATACATTTATTTAAATTGTATTTGTTTTTATTTAATAATTTCAATACTAAAATCTGAATCGGACCCCAGCGGCTGGCCTTCTTTTATTAAAAAAAAAAAAAAAAAAATAAAAATAAATAAATAAATAATAATAAAAATAAAATAATAATTAAATAAACATGTTCCTTATTTTTTATTTTTTTTTTTTTTTATTTAATTCATTTCTTTGATTAAACACAAAAAGTTAAAAATGAATTTGTAAAGTAATTAGTCAAATCTTCGATTATGAAAGAACGTTTTAAATTGGTAATGTAATATTGTTAAATTCAAGTTAAATTTGAACGTTTCAAAATTACAATTTTTAAATTATTGGAATCTTGATATTTCTAATTGTAAATAAAACCTTTGCAAGTTTAAGTTTCAATTTACCTGAAAAACGTCCAGAAGAAAATAAAATCAATCACATTCTTCGAGTGAACATTTACCTAAAATAAGAAAATACACGGGTTATGTTTATTTTGAAAAATTATTGACCCCACTTTAACTTCAAATAACAAATGTTATGAAGGTCACTTGTTTAACAATATTTTTTTTCTAATATTGTTGATATTTAGATTCTACAAACAGAACTGGCGTACGAGGTTACTATTAACATAGCCAATAAAGATAACAACAACAACAACAACATTTAGATTCTACAAACTCAGTTGTTTTACAACAAATATTTATTTACATTTAATCGAACATAACCTTCTTATGTTGTTTTTATTGTTGTTCTTATTGTTATCATTGTTGTTGCAGTTGTTGATAGTGTATTGATGTATATTTTTTAAATAAATGATTCTTTTTACATTAAACAGGTTAAACAAAAAGCTTACACATTGGAAAACTAAATTATTTGTCATATTTAAGTATAAAATATTCCTACTTTTTGATTACGTCATCAGCCAAAAATACTTAAAATGTCTAATTTGCATTATTTTGTGAACATAGACACTTTTATTTACTTCTTCTTTTAATTTCTTAACGAAAATTATTAACTTTAAATTAAACAAATGTTAAAAGAAGTGAATCTATATAAAATTAAATTAATGCGCCATCAGTGTTGACATTGTCTAGTAACTTAACAAAAAATGACCCAATGAGACTTGTTATAACCTCAAATTTAAATTCATTCTAAAAATATGTCACGTACATAAATATATATACATAGATATTTCAATTCTGTATTTACTCGCTGAAAAGAGATGCAATGCAATTTTTTAACTTTTTTCTGTTTTATATGAGAACATTATGTAAATAATTGTTGATGATTTTTTTCAATTGTGATTCGCGAAATTAAGTTAACTTCGAACAATGAACTTTTTTAGAGTTTTAAATTCATTTTCGAGGTAAGGTTACTTTAGAGAAACTTATATTGTTAATATTATTATTTTGTTTTTGTTGATTTTCCAGATGAAGACAATGAATTTGACAAATAAAATATACATGTAAAAATTGCAAACAAATTAATTGTTGATTAATGCAATTTTCATACTTTTTTAATATAAGTTTGTCATGTGTTTTACTGTAAATAAAATTTTAATTTCTTCCTTTGAATGCCTTTTTTAACGTAATGAATGTTATCTTGCAGGTTATCAGTATTGGGTACCAATAACATAAGATCTATTTCAACAAATACATCACCATTATGTTTTCAAGCAACTAATTGTCTTTTGTAAGTATTACGTATATTTATATTTTTATATATACATTTATGTTTGTTTGTATATTTAATTTTTTCTTAAATTTTAAATTTTTTTTTTTTTTTATTATTATTTATACTTGATCAATTAACATTTAATTAAAATTTACCCTGGAAGTGTGCAATATTTATAAAATATTTAGTAAATATTTCAATAATGTTTCAAAATAGCGTTTACAAATTTATAAATATATAGAAAATATTTTCTAACCAGTAAGTATAAGACATTGATTATTTACTATATATTTGTTCAAAAGTATTTATAAATATTTTGTGCTATCAGGATAATTATTAATCAATTTCAGTGCTGAACCCTTGAAGAAGAAAAAGAGATTGGATCCTGCAATTATCCGTATGCGAGAGGAAAGAAAGCGTAGAAGAATTGAAAAAAGAATTCGACGTTTGGAAAAGTTGGCCAAGCAGTTGAAACCTATTGGAGAAGTCGAAGTGCCTCTGAAGTTAATTGATGAACAAGAGTAAGAAAAAGTTGGAAAATTTATATGATTTTAATTTATTTATTAGTAGTGGTTCATATAATGGCCTTAAAAATTGATTTAAATTAACTTTCGTTAATTTTAAACCTATATATTTCATTAAAAGTGAAATTAATCATTATTGAATCAAATCAATTTAGTCAACAAATTAAAATTAACACTTTATCATATCATATTAAATATTAAATGAATAATGCGAACATTACCTTTCAAATTTGCAATTAATGCTTTTAATGCATAGAGAAATATAAGAACAATAAGTTTACGTAATTTTATTAAAAATTATAAAATGTTTTCCAAAAACAAAAAAAAGTCCATCAACAAATTTATGCTGTTCATAATAAATAAAAATAAATTCTATTTTGAAGAAAAAAAAAATAAAAAGAAGAAAGGGGAAAAAATAAATAAAATACAGGAAAATAAAAAAGAGAAGTAAAAGAATTCTAAAAAAAAAATCATTTTATTTAATTAATTTATTTATTATTTAATTTTATTATTTTAGGAAAAGGGCAAGAAAATTGCCTCCGCTAACCTCCACTGAAATTGAAGAGATTGAGTTTCTACAAAAAGATTGGACCAGATTTTTGACAAAGGAGATAAGAAAGGAGAGGTTTATTTTGCACAGTGTAAGACTTTCACAGCAAAGAGCACTCGATGAACTTAAAGCTGAATCTTTAGAGCTTTATATGAATGCGATTAGTGTAAGTTTATTCCTACTTTACAAATATATTTTATTTATATTTATTAAAGAAATATGTAATGTCTGTATAAATTATTGCTTTTATCATTTTTAGTATATGAGAAAAGATAGAGAAAATGCAAAGAATATTGATCTTACTATTGAAATATTGAAATAATTAAAGGAAGTTCAAATTTGATTTAAATAGTTCATAAAAGTAAAAGTATTTTTTTTAAATGTTACCAAAATACTTGATACTTTGCAATGATGATTATTCAACTTTACAAATATTTATAATAATTATTATAAAACATCAATTATTATTCTACAATGAGTAAGATTATATAAAATGTTTTGAATTACACAATTCATATTTTTATAATTTATATATTTATATAATCATTAAAGTAGTTTTCGCTATTGACTTATAGATTAATTGTGTATTATATTTCTAATGAAATATGAAAATTGTATCAAATTTTTCTCAAATTTTTTTAAAATTATATGTACTTGTATCATATTTGTTATATATTACCATATTTTTTTTGTATATTTACAGATCGATCCTTTATTATTACCATTTGAATCTAATGGTCCAACTTATACACCGCCAATCAAAGGTTACATTTATCGAGACGGCGAATATATAGATATTACAAAGAAATTTGATGGAGAATAAACCGCTTGTAAATTGGTGATGAGTAAAACATGTAAAAAAGTAAGATGGTATTTATTTCATCTGGTTCCATTGAACGAAATTCATAATAATTATGTATTACTTTATGAATATAATAATAATACTGAAGAAATACATTTTAACAATCAAAACTTGAAATTGTATCAAGTCAAGAAAGTATAGTGATTGAAAGTTTAAGGTTCAAGTAGAGTTTCAATTTCAGATTTTCAGTAGTTTGCACATTGTAAGTTCACCAGTGAAATTACGACAACAAATTTAATTACGTCAATGGCAAACAAGAGGATTTTACATTATCCATATGTAGGTCATGCAGAAGATGAGCTCGATCAAACTTAACTCGAATGCAAACTTTGTTTCAATGCTGCTGACTCGATTATTGTTCCATTCAATCTATTCTAATCTGGTTTATCTTTACACGATCTTGATTTTTCACTTTTTACATTATTGTACAACTTTCATGATTTTAATCAATTTATTTCTATATTAATGAGAATCGTGCAAGCTGATATTTTTAGAATTTATAAGTGGGTTGGAACTGATTGATGTGTGAAGAATTATTAAAATATATTTTAATCTGATGCATCCTTGGATGATCTTCAACTTTGAACATCGAATAAACCTAAAAGTAGAATATTAAGGATTATTACAGTAAGTTTAAGATTATTAGAATTAAGATTATTAAAACTAAGAAAAATATATTAGATCTGATGTATCGTGCAAGTAGAATTTGAACCTAAAAATAGAATATTGTGGATCAATGATATTCAATTAAATCCAACTAGTTACAACATCAACTTTTTTTTGTAATTTAATAAGAACGATTTTTCCATTGTTTTAATTATTTCTTCTCAATAAAATTAGTGTAAATTTCTGAATGAAAATTGTATTCAACTTGAATTGAATTTGAAAGTCAACATGTTAACATACATTTGTATTAAAAATAATTGTAAACGTATATTTAAACTGATACCAATTATATAATCAAGTTGTCATATTTTGGAAAATTGAAATTTGAAAATTATTGATAAAATGATCAAACGTAATATATTGGACAATTAAAATTTAAATATTTTGAATATAATCGGCGAATTGTAACAATTCTGTAAATTGGGGTTTAAATTGTAATTCATTGAAAATTTCCATTTTATATTTTGCTTGGAAAATAGACTCATTGTAATAAGCTGAAATATTGCAATTGTAAATTTTGAACGTGACATAAATTAAATTTAATCAAATTTATTTCAATTCTAATCAAATTGTAATACCTCGATTTCGACAAACTAAACCAATGACGTCTTTTATACGTTTTCCAAGTTAAATTTAATTGATTCTTGGCTGCAGAGTTATTATAATTGCAACTCTTCATTATGGACTTTTGATAATAAATTTCGGCGATCCATCAAAATATTTATGTTGCCTTAATCATAGGAATGACATGAAACTAAAATAATAAACATTATAAAATAATAAACATTGTAATATAATGAAATAAATAAATATAAATATAATATAAGAAATTATACGATTGAAATCTTACTTTACTCACTCTAATCAGAAATCGTACAAGAAAAAAATGATTCATTTCAAATAAAATTCGGTGCATTTTGCAATGAGGGAGAAAAAGTGACGAAAGACCCAGTGTATTACAATCAGAAAAATCAGTTTATAATTAGTTTATTTCTCTAATTATAAGTGGATTTTCCATTCAATTTTTGGATTACAGGAATTCCGGTTGTAATAAAAATAAACTTTTCTGCATACGTTTCCTCTCGTTATAAGAGGAATTCCTTTTGGGTCAAATGGTTATTTTTTTATAGCAAACTGAGCTTTCATCTTCTGATAAGAATAACCAAAAATGTAACAAAGGTTTAATTTAGACTTGTAAATGAACTCGGTTCGAACAGTTCGAACTTTATCTTACAAAGTTCGAACAAATTCATAAAAGTTCGAACAGTACAATGTTCGAATTGTTTGAACAATTTTAAATAATTTTAAGAAAGGTTAATATTAATAGAATTTACGATTAATAGAATTATCGATTTTTATTCATACAACTGATTAATAAATTATTATTGATTTATAATATGATATTTATAATGTATAATTACAATGTAAAAATGCAATTTGATTTTAATGAACTTAAAAAATGATATGAAATTTTTGATAACTTTATATATATATATATATATATATATATATATATGAAGTAAAACACTATGAATGTTGGAAGTTGGAAATTTTCATAACGATATATAAATACGAAATTCAATTAACGTAACCCTGGTTCAACGAATATAGAGTTTTATTATGAAAATTTCTATAAAAGATTTATAATGGAAATGAAATAGAAAAATCATAATACGTTTATCAAATTTCATATATTTTTATCTATAATATACATTAAACATGAAAATATATGAAATTTTACAAGTGTATTATAAAAAATTATAATAAATTCATTAAATTTTATATATTTTTATAAATAATGTACACCATAGATAAAAATTTATAAAATTTCATAAACGTATTATGATTTTTCTGTTGCATTTCCATTATAATTTTATCATAAAAATTTTTATAATAAAACTCTATGTTCGTTGAACCAGGAAATTTAACTTCAATTATAAAATGTTTTATTAATAAATTATTATATAATAAAATGTTTTATTAATAAACCTAAAACAATTTCAAACAAATGTTTTTTTATATTTTACAAATTTGACTTTTGCGCGCGCAAAATGCGCGTATCCATTCTAGTATTTTGCAAATTTAAGAATGTAGAAATATAAAATATTTATTTAGCATATTTTTGTTTCAAATTACATATGTATTTAATTGAATCATATATAAGGAAAAATCAATTTAAATTGAAACGTATGTTTTCGAAATTTATTAACAAGTTTCAATAATTTTTAAATTTTATGAAGTTTTTAAGAAATATATTATTCTTTAATTTGATCATTAAATTGTTAAAGTGCAATGTAATGTAAAATTTTTTATTTTCAGTTAGTAATCTAATTAATATCATTTTATGTATTATTTTCTGATTATTTTTAAATTTTTCAACTTCTTTACAACATTACATTTACATTGTTCATTCCTTAATGATATTTTTCATAAATTTTGAATAGTTCGAACAGTTTGAACTTTGAACTGTTCGAACATATTTGAACTTGTTCGAACATTTATACAAAATTGAACAGTTCAAACTGTTCATGAACTATATGAACAATTAAAAAAAGCCTAGTTTAATTGCTGCAGAAATATCGTAGAGATTATGACGGTTTGTTTTGAAATTGATTTTGCTTGATTTGAAATTATAATTGTTTTGATTAAAAATACAAATGTTATATGTACACAAATATTATATATATTTTACATTATTTTCGGCGACTCGCAGTTCGTTCACACATTATTTAAGGTTAGATTGTCCTTTCTAATAGCGAGATGAAAATCCTGTTACTATAAGAGGACATCCTTTTAAGATAACCGGATTTCCTCCTTTAATTGAGAATAATTTATTCTTATTATAAGAATCGTGATACTTTGACATAAAATTAATGTTCTGTTAATAAAAGGATATTTTCTAAACGTAAAAAGAAACACTCTAAGAAGAAAATATTGTTATTATAAAGCTATCATTTCTCTCAGTGATATTATAAATGATTAATATTCTCGTTTTACAATCCGTTGGTTTCATCGAAAAAATATTCTTTATGCTATAATACATTGCACTTTGTGAATAGTGCATGTCGCTATTGCAATGGGAGAGTGTAATTCAATCCCTTTGCGAAGGGAGAGGCGAGAAGTTGACAGTAGAAATCTGCGCATTGTCGGGTGTTGTTCATTTCCATGCCGTGGATTGACGTCGAAGATGCCGACCACCGAGAGGACATTTTTGCTGAGACCGTCGCTGGCGTACGTCGAGATCACCGGCTTGCACGGCAATAAAAAGTTACGCATCCATAAGCTTCGCTGCTGCTTGTACGCCACCTTCCTGTAAGTCGTCGCACGAGCTGCTTCACTTTTTCTTCGCCAGTTCAACGACTTTTGCTGATCAATATTCGATCGCTATGCATGAATTCCCGAAAATTTTGTCCTGAATTGTTATACAATTTTGTTCACCAATTTCGCAAAATTTTGCCAATGATCGATGAATTCTGAAATGAAGTGATTGATTTTTAAGCGTGAATGCAATTTTGCGAAATTTTGTTAAAAATAACATCAACGTGTGAAATTTTGAAATAACTGATTCATATTTTAATGATTCTCAGTAAACTTAGGATATACCCGTGATATCACTGTGACATGACTGCGAAATCTCGAGAAAAAACACAGATGCAGCACAGGGGATTTACCATTGTCCTCTCAGCGTGATACGTGTGCGATATCACAGGTATGACACTGACATATATCGCAATATGTCGTCATTGTAATATCACATGCGTGTCACAAATAAATTTCACGTTGCGCAGTTATTTACTAGTGATAATAGCTTAGTTTATAACATAAAAGTAACGTCGTTCGCTAGGTGGATGTGCTCAAGCTTCAGACTGCAAGGTCCTGAGTTCAACATGTGGCTTTATCCAGCAAGATGAATTATTTTGATTTTTATTTCGTAAGAAAAATTGTTCCGATGTTCTGTTATCTCATACCTGTAATGTTACTGCAATATGATACTTATGATGTTACTCTGATGTCACATTTGTTATGTTACCATGATGTCAAACTTGTTATGTTACTGTGATGTCGAATTTGTGATGTTACCATGATGTCAAAGTTGTGATGTTACTGTGATGTCACATTTGTTATGTTACCATGATGTCAAAGTTGTGATGTTACTGTGATGTCACATTTGTTATGTTACCATGATGTCAAAGTTGTGATGTTACTGTGATGTCACATTTGTTATGTTACCATGATGTCAAAGTTGTGAT
>JABFOV010002124.1:0-21246 GCA_022817685.1 Aradophagus sp. ZL-2020 | reverse complement strand
ACTTGGACCAATCGTAATCTATTTGAATCGATTGAGATTATTTTAATAATCTTGAATCAAGAATATGTAAAGTTAATTGAAGTAAAATATATTTGAACCAATCATATTATGCTTGAATCAATCATGTGTTACTTGAGTGAAATATATTTTTTAAATAGATTCGAGAATATTGTTGTTACTTATTGCTAATAAAATATACTTGATCCAAAGAGATTTTATAGCTGAATCAAATTAAATCTGTTAAGCATAATATAAATTTGCATTCATTGCACAGTACATCTTCAGTATAATTTTGTAAACAAAACTAAACGATTTTTTTATTTTGATTTAAGATTAGTTCGTTAGTTCAATTGTTAGTTCAAAATTGTTAAAAAAACTTGTCATAAGACAAATGAAGTAATAAATTATTCACAAATAACTGGAAAACTAAGTAAATCGTAAAAATGGATTCAACAAATTTTACTGAAATTAATATATAGTATTTCCTTTTATTCTGTTAATTTCATCTTTTATTTTCGCTTCGATGGACAGGCGGAATTTTGACACTGTATTCAGCAAACCGTAAAACCGACTTTCTCATTTCTTAATATCTAGTGAAATCATTAATGAAATTGCAATTAATGTCACTTTAATTTTTAATGATTATTAGAAGTTTACATAAGCGCAATTCTCGAATTTGAAAATAAATTTCAAAATTAAAACTCAATCAACAAAATTTACATCTTAAAATCAACCGACAAATTTTCATTTTAACATAACTAATGTGATCTAAAATGAAATTATCTTCAGAGATTTTTATAAAATAAGATTTTAGGTGAACGAAGGAATTACAATTTTTGCATTTTTTTTTATAATACTGTTAAGATAACAGTGTTATAGACTGTTAATATAACAGTCTTAGAATATAAATAAATATTTCTCATGCATTAATTATTGCAATTGATTTTTTGTAATGAATTACTTATTTCAGTTACTTTTTAGCGTTAAAGGTTTGGACTGTTACTTTTACAGTCTGCAATTTTTAATGTTACAGTCCTTTGCAAAAAATGTAAGACACTTTTGCAAGAAGTTTAAAAAAATTGATAAAATCTGAAATAAAAAAATTGAAATTTATATTTAGAAAAAAATTGAAATTATCTGCATAAATCATTTGTAGTTATTTTTTCTTTTTTTTTTGAAAAAGAACTTTTTTTTAATTTTGACGAACTTTGTTGACACTATCTACCCATAATCTGCATATTAAAATTCAGGGCTAAGGACGACTTTTCTTTATATTTCTCAAAAATATCCAAATATTTCATCAAAAACATTTAAATTCTTTAAAATACGCAAAATTGTTGAACAATCAAAAAGAAATGAAATCCGATGTATAAATCACGAAGGAAAAATTCGATTTGAATAAAATAAATAAATAAATAAAGGGTCGTATGAATAAATAAAAGTTTCGAATGCGTTTCTTCGATTGTTGATTGCAAAGTTTTTTTAACAAACAGTGGCCGGTGTTATAAATAAGTTTGAACTTTTGCACGGGAAATATGAATGCCTGAATTCCTCGTTACATCTGAATATTTTATATAAGAGAAACAATGCCGAGTGTAAAGCCACGATACAAGTGGAAAAGTATACGTAACATTTTGTGTACCTCCATTCGATGGCACTCGATATATAAAAAAAACTTTATGAAATATGTTTTGACACGAAGACTAAGCACTGCAATTATATTCATATTAGAAAAAAAAATAATTACGTTAATTTAATTAAACTATTCACTGAAAAAATCACGTATTTAAGGATAAAATTTTGTTAAAAGTAATTATATTTCCCAATTTCAAACCAACTGGACAATCAAATTTAAATTTTGAAATTGGCGCCAAAAAAACCATGATACTGATAAATGGATGGGAATAATATGTAAAAATTAAAAAAAAATATTAATAAAATTGAAAAAAGTTTAAAATAAAAGAAACTTCTGTTATTTCTAATTTCAATTTCAGTTATTATATTATTTCACAAAAAATGCTTAAATATCGGTATGGCAGGAATCTTCCGCAATTTTATAATACTTCATAAAAAAAAATAAATAAAATAAAATAAAATGTACAAAACGCCACTACAATATAAAATTTCTAACAAAAACATTCTTTTATTTTTTTCTTTATTCCGAAAGCTACTACTAATTAAACTTGAATTAGTTATTTTTCAATTTTACTTGTAGAAAAAAGTGATAAAATCAACACGTTTGATTCAAATTTAATGATTCTTACAGTAAATCGTGGTATACATAATTTATAATATCGATAATCAAGCATCATATTTTCTATTTCACACAAAGAAATTAACATTGACATAACAACTACGACAATCAGATTAAAAACGATTCCTCATTGGCGCAGTAATCAGTTTTCATTGGTTTAACCAACCAATTTCATTATATTTTAATCGTTTTGCATGTCTTACGTCTAATTATCAATCAATTGCTCTCGATTGTTCTCGATAGTCAATCGGTTTCAATCGGAACCAACCGTTCGTTATCGATAATCAATTGGTTTCAATCGGTGTCTATAACTATTAATTGATTCTAATACGTTTTAATCATTTTTCATGCCCCACGTCTAAGTATTACCCATTAGCTGTCGACAGTCAATTGGTTTTAATCGGTTTGTATAAGTATCGACCGATTCCAATACGTGTTAATCATTTTCGATACTCCACATCTAATTATCAACCGTTCGTTATCGATAATTAATGGGTTTCAATCGGTTTCGATAAGTATCAATTGATTCCAATACTTTTTAATCATTTTTCATGCCCCACATCAAAGTATTACCCATTAGCTGTCGACAGTCAGTTGGTTTTAATCGGTTTGTATAAGTATCAATCGAATCCATTACGCTTTAATCATTCTTGATATCCCACATCTAATCATCGACCGATTTCCATCGTCAGTCAATTACCTATAATCAGTTTCAATCAGTATCATACAGTTCCAATACGTTTGAATCGTTTTTAGTCTCTTTTAATTTCGAAAAAAACTAAATAACACCGTTGATCAATTAAAGGGCAGTGCTCGATCGGCGAGCGGCAAAGATGGCAGCGGGGGCTACGGTGGCTGCGCGACCTGTGAGGACGAGGACGACGACACGGTGCGGGTGTTGGTGTCGAATACGCCACCTGCCAGTCCGGTGAACAACCGCTCGGGCTACGGCAGCGAGCGGAGCGCGCGCTCGCTCCCGAGCCCGGACATGTCCGCTTCGTCGGCGGACTCGCTGTCGTCGGTGCGCCGGCCAACGACCGCGGGGCCCGGTTCCGGTTCCGCCGTGGCCATCGGCTCGCGGCGGCCGACCCTCCGCGACTTCAGCCAGCAGCGCCAGCCCGCCATTCCGTGCGAGCTCCTCGACAAGAACGGCCTCCGGCAGCTCCAACGCAACCTCGGCTACTTCAACAACAACAACGAGGCCCAATCGCCGCGCGACGACTTGTCCCACAAGATGTCCCGCTGCAAGAGCATCTACCCGACCGGCGGCGGTCTCGTCGCGAGAGACGCTTTCGGTCTGTATGACTGCCGAAAAGTCCACGTAACAAGTAGATATTATTCGACCACGCTGAGCATCGTCGCACGATATCACTGTCAATGTCACTGTCACTAGTTGGAGAACATTGTTGAATTGACACAGTTGCATGCACGGCAAAAATAAATGATGATCACTACCAGAATTCTGTTAAGATTTCCTAGACAGTATGACGACTTGGGAACAAATAAACGCAGTATCGTAACGAGGCTAATACAAGTTTGACAATAGCTAAATAATAGTAACATTATAGTAACATCACCTTCTGTATGACTAATTTTACAAAATCGTTTGCAAATACATTCAGAAAGATTATTCGCTGTTACTAGATTGTCTTTCCAAACACGTATAGCTGAACTAAAATAATCAACTTGCAACATTTTCACTATTTTCTTTATAAAATTACAAAATTTAAACTGTCATACATGCATTTCTATGAACCTCAAGTTATTTTTTTCCGTGTGGTAGACTTTGTGTTTCAACCGAAGTTTCGTTAATTCGAGAGTGTTTTTGGTTGACCATCCAATTCTGGTACCAGCGTAGATAGTCTGGTTAATACATTTTTGGTAACGTCAAGTGGCTGAAGTTGAGTTTGCAAGAGAAAGCAGAAGATCAAATTCAGTTTACTTGATTGTAGTATTGTGGTACTAAGTACTATTATATGGTATCATTGTTGTACCATTGAACAACCATATAATACTGCTTTTGTGGTATCACTGTAATATTGTGTGATACCACTGAGCTAACATGCGGTACCATTACATTGCCATGAAATATGATTGTGGTATCATGTGATACCATTGAGTTAACACGCCACATCATTACAATTCCATGTAGATTGGGGTACCACTATGGTACCATATAGTACCACTTAAGTATCGTGTGATACCACTGAATTACCATGTGATGCTATGATGATATACTGTGTGGTACCATTGAGCATCGATGCGATACCGTTGTGGTTCCATTATGGTAACGTGTGATACCAACGTAATACCACGTGACAACATTATGGTACCAAGTGATACGATTGCGAGTTTATTGTGGTACCATGTACTTACATCATTAATGTTATCTGATACGATTAAATATTCTTTCAATTCATTCTATCAAATAACATGTTTGTACTTATATTTAAACAAAATATACTAACTCAAGTTTTTTTTCCAAACCAGTTGTTTATCGTCACAAGTCGATAGATATAAAAACGAAGCTGATCAATCCAAATCAAATGTTTATGTCGTGTAACGTTATACTGTTAGTATAGTACAAGAATAAAAACTAGATCCTCATTACGGTAATTAGTCTAAGACTGTTAGCACCACTCCAATAACTAATCCTGCTAAAAGTCTATTGATTTAAACTAAACTGACGATACATTTTTGTAATAACCCCCCTAATTATTCGCACTGCAGTAATAACAGTCGAGTGCATTTAAAGAAGTAAATAAACGAAATTAATTAAAAATAATGTCAACTGATACAATCGAAGGTATTTAATATTTAACCAGTTTACTCAAATAGGGCAACCTTCAATTTTTAAATCACCTGCTGTCACTACGATATCAATCGGTTACGATTGTCATCACAATCATTCTTAAATCACTTTACTTGCTGTCCAACACAAGTATCAACAGTTGCACAATAATTCAATAAATAATTTAAAGACCGTAAGCGTCCGTCCTTTAACAAACCGTCGTTATCATTGTCAAATCGCACATGACAATTGCGACCGTCGTAATAACGCATCCCCTATGAGTTTAGCAAATACCATCCGACAAAGTTGTAATTTCGGGTAGAAAAATCTTGAATGACTTTTCGCGGCAAAATATAAACCATTGTTGATATTTCAAGACACGACAGCTCAATTGCAAATTTATGCTTCGACAATCATCTCATACCTATATATAGTTCAAGGTTTATTAATGATGCTTGGTGCATATTTGGTTTATACACGACTAAAATGGTGTGTTATTTGACATATACTTTAAAATACGATGTTATTATTGCATTGTGCATTTGAATTTACCCAAAGTGCTTTTAATATTAAAAAATATTAAGACGTATTAAGAGGATGTCATACTAAATTGTGAATTTTGAATTGCGAAATTGGCGCCAAAACCACAATATTGCCAGTTACATGAAAATGGAACATGAAAATGAAAAACGATGAGAACAAGTCGATTTTTTGTGAAATTTCCTCTGATTATGAATAAAAAAATGAATCTTTTAGACAATATTTTGCGAGAAAACTTTCCCGTAGATTTTATCAATACTTTTTAAGTTCGTTCAACCATATCGAAAACTACGGGAAGTTTTTTGTACAAAATATTGTCTAAAAAAGAAATCATTTTATATCAAATTAAAGAAAATTTATGACAGAATTGATCTGTTCTCTTCATTTTACTTGTCAATTTTAATTATTATATTAAACAACGACAATTACTCGAATATCGGTAATGCAAGAATTTTCCGGTATTTTTCCATATAACACCCTCTTAATGGAAAATACTTGAACGTCGGTATTGCACAAATCCTTTCCGATTTTTTAATATGACAACCTCTTAAAACGTTTTTTTGTCATTCTTTTTTCTTTTTATCACAAATTAAAGCCGATTGCAACCTATTAATGAGTCAGTAAAAAAATTTGAAACGATTAGACACGATTACAAATGATTGTGATAATAAATCATTTCAATGGGAATTAATTGTATTTTATACTATTCAACTGTATGTGTTCCGTTTCAATTGTCGACAATCCGTTTCAATAAAACCTAATTGGTTATAAAAGTATTCCATCGTTATGGATACTATTCAATTATATTTGATAATACTCAATCACCATGAATATAACTCAATCATATTCAATGTTATTCAATCGATACATATGTTTAATCCGCTTTAAAGAATTCTAATTTGTTCGCATTTCGTTCATTAGTCAATCAGTTTCAATCGGTTTTTCGATTTTGTACTATACATGGAAAAAATCCTGTCAATTTTACCTAGACTATTCAACAAAATTAAGTCAATATCAATATTGGCATTATTATTAAATATTAAATTGATTATTATTAAATTGATAGTTAAATTGCTTCATAACGGTGTTAACTTTGTCGGACTTTCTGATACAAATTACGAGAATTATTTTTGTCTATGAAATAACTGTGCTTGCATATAAACTACATTTTTATGTACGAATAGTAAAAGTTACTATTTATATAATAAAACTTTATCGGCTTTACTATTTTAAGAATTACTTAAGTCGCAACTTTGATTATTGTTACCTAAGTGTATGATTTCTTAAAATATTTCTTATTTGTTACAAAATACTTCGTTGGAATTAAGGCTGTCGGATAAACAAAAGCTGATTGAAAACAATCAATCCATCACAGAAAACGATTAAAACCGATAGAGCGACGTATTTCATTAAAATCTAATCAGTTTTTATGTCACTTGCCATACTAAATGGAAATCGATTAAAGTGAAAAGTGATTCGGTACCGAATCATAAAACACAATTGAAACTGATTAAAAAACGATTTTTAAATGATCCATTTTAATAAGCTTCAATCGGCTTTTACAATGCAATTACTTTCAGTCGTTTTTCGTTTCAACCATTGATGATTTTCATAATCCTTATTTCCAACGTTTTAAAACAAATCAGTGATAAAAAAAAAAAAATTACAAAAATTAAAGAAGAAAAATAGCTTGTCTGATGAGGTGGATCGATATGGGTGAATGTCAATGTGTCCCTACCGTATGTCAAAGAAATTACAAATACCCGAGTTTGTTCATAGACCTATGCAAACAAACGTCAATCAATGAATCACTACGATTATTTCATCGGTTGCCCCGCGGGGCGTCAAGTCCAATTGCAACGAAAAGCAAATATTTGTGATCTATGCATAAGCAACCTATCTTTCGCTAAACTCTACGTGCACAAAGAGTGCTTGCAATCAGGATTTAAATTTTTTTCGTAGTTTAAAAAAATTTGCTATTGTATAAATGATGTCTTGTTGTGATGTCGTATCTGTGATATCAATATAACAACACCATGTTTGATGTCACAATAGTGATGTTATTTCAATATCACCGTGATATCACAACAATGACGTCATTTCAATATCACCGCGATATCACGTCTGTGATATCACAACAAAGATGTCATTTCAATGTTTCCATGATATAACAACTATGATGTCAGTTCATTATCATTATAATATTACCCTGTGTTATCATTTTGATGTTATACATGTGGTGTCAGGCACCTCCCACGACGATAAGAAAATAATTGCTCACTTGTGATTCTTCTGAGATTCACTCATGATTTCGATGTGATATCACCGTGATGTCTCTTGGATTTTCCGATATCTCATAAGTCATTATTAATTATACCTTTATTTCTTTGTTCTAATTGTTCATTAAATTTTTTGAACTTATATTTTCTCAACGCAACCATTGTATTTATTTTGCAGGCCCGAAATTAACTCCAAACCAGACCAGCTCTCATTCGCCTTTACCCCACACTCCACTGTTAACAGATTCCGAACCAGAACAAACTTACCTAGATCACGAAACCGTTAACAAAGCCAGCATTACATCGAGCGATCCAGAACTCGATTATGAATCGTTGTTTTTTCGGTAATTATTATTTTGTTTTAAGATTACTCTTATATCACGCAAAGATGACATAGATATTCATTGTGATGTCACAACAATGCCAGAAAGCAATTTCATAGGGATGTCATCGTGATATCGCATTGCGATATCTTTGTGATATAATATAGTGATGTCTTTGTGATGCATATACTTTGACAATACACATACATATTCGGTATCTATTTGGTTTACATACGTCACAAAATATATGACGGTGATATTGTTGTGAAATTGTTAAGTCTTCAATGTGCTGTGATGTCACACTAAAAAGAATTAATAACACTTGTTACCAATAATACCACATTCACATATGATACTAGTTGGTACAAGTAATACCAACTGCACATATGATATGCTTGTGATACACGTGAGACATCACCGTGATGTCATTGTGAAAATTTTGGTTAACTGAATTAAATGATCTAGACATTAAAGTTTTTTGGATTTGTTTGTTAATTAATGTTAAATCAATGAAAAGGGACGGTCGTCGACGAATCGACATGGTTCTCGTATTCCAAGATGATAACGAAGGCGTTATGACGGAACTCGAGGCTAGACGCAAAGAACAGAGGCGTATATTCGAACAAAACTTGCTCGCCGAAGGCATTCAATTGGAGCTTGAATCTAAGGACCAGTCTTTCGACGGGAAAACCAATTTTTTAAAGCTGCACATACCGTGGAAGACCAAAGTCCAGTATGCCGAAGTTATGAACCTGAAACTGCCAACCAAAAGATTCATCACAATTTCCGTCAAAGCTTGGGTAATTGCTTTAATTATAATAATCACACTCGGAAGAAAGATCAGCATAATGTTTAAACATTAAACATCCGTTATTAAACTATTATTACTATTAAACTTTTGGTGGCGGTAATATATGACCGTTCGTTTAGTGTTACTGGTTCCATCATTATTATCTAATGTGAAAATTGAATAGTCTATTTATATTGAATATTCTTTTGTTGCAATTATTGTCCATTTCAGGATGAAGAGAACTCAAAACCCAGATCAAAATTCTGGGAAAGATGGAAGAAGTGCAAAGAGTGGATTCAGGACATCCACTATTGGGACACACGGAAGTATCCAAAAGAGCCAAGTTTTCACGACAGTACAGACCTGAGTGACAAGGAAGAAAGGTGATGGCAGTTTCAAAATTTCAATTATTTTTCTCACTCAAAAATAAAATATGTTCGTACCACTCGCTTTCGACTCGTGATACCAACATATTTTATTTCCTCGATACGAAAAATATCGTATTCAACTCGAGAAAAATGACTTTTATTGTGGTAATCATTGAGGCCACCAACTTAAAACTCATTTTTCCCTTCTTAAATAGCACAATATTTATAATTTCATAAATTCAATGAACACGGCATTACTTTTAAAAAATATTAGAATCCGTCGAGCTTAACTACACCTTCATTAAAGAAGGTTCCAATTTTAGATTTACAAAGAAATACATAATTCAAGTTTTAATGAAGCAAAATTTATACAGAAATCTTAAACAATAAATTCTTCAATCTAAAATCTGAAAAATTTTATCAATGAAAGAATAAATTATCCTGAAAGTAAGTTTGCATAGTTTTTAAATCATTACTGTCATTCCATTCAAGAAACATATAATTAACAACTGTATACGTATTGGAATAATTGTTATGCAAATCTATTGCTCTGCACCTTTTCGTACGTGGATGACAACTACTTCAAAGTTAGGTACACAATTCCAACGAAGATCAAAGCCGGTAAATTAAATTGCCTGGAAATTTACAAACAGCTATAACATTACTGTAAACCGACCTCATTCAAGGCAAAGTTCATTAAATTGATGAAATATTAAAACGCTATTCCATGTCAATTCTGTCCTATCGCAAATGATACACATTGTTTCCTACTTAAATAATCTTCTTGAAATATTTAGTTGCAAAAACGCAGCTTAAATATCGTCAATGAACGTAAAATAAAATAACATTATTCATTATTATTAATGAACTACTTGATATCGATGGCCTTGACAGACTGCCAATGTATAAACGAACAAAATAGTATATTACGTACCAAAAGCGCTTGCGCCTGAGTACGATGTTCTATTTTTTACAACTAGGAAGCGGACGAGGGTGGAAACTGTTCATATCTACGGGAGGCAACACTAATTTCCCATCCTAGGGACGAAAAGTTCCACTTTCGTTCCGGTCCCGCATTATGAAAAGTATCATACCGGCCTCGGGCGTAGTGGCGTCCTCGGCGGTAATGTACTAATTTTATACCTGTGACCTGGGCAGGAATAATACTTTCCTGCCCTAGGGCAAGAAAGTACTTTGCTGGTCGCGACACGGGTTTGAGAAAGTTATAATAAAGTCCATTGTGTGATTTGACATTGTTTGGTGAAAAATGATGATGGAAATTAGAACTATGACGGACAATAAAATTTCATTCTGGTTCTTAGATTCGTGGTTAAAGACCGGGATTCTGCATACACGCCGGCGCAAAGGTCGCTGATTGTCATGCAAATTCTGCTTCGCACAAAATACGACAACACGGAGAAGGCGGGAATTAGGAGGTTACTCGCTGATGGGACTTATTTAGACTGTTACTGTCTTCACGAAGGACCTTACAACAAGCCCCTCAGTAACGGAGAAATTTTAGATAGATATTTGTTGTACCTGATTTGGGCCAAGCCGACACAGTGGTAAGACTTTGTCTACGTTATATCATATTGAAAACTTTAATTAAGAGAATTCTGATTTACAATCTACGTGGAAATTTTGTCAAAATGTTGGTATTTTAAAACAACTTTCTTATCTTTGATATAACTTTAACAAAAGAAAAAAACAATCTAAAATCCAGTCTAAAATTGGGATTATAAGTAACGAGTTAAAGTATCTAAAAATCATAATCAATTTTTTATGTAGATAAAATTTCATTAAATCATCAATTTTTAAACAATTCGAACAGGTAGATTTCTTGGTTTCTATTTAGACTCCCAAATAGATTAAATGGTCTAGGTGTTCTTACTTAAATTCCTAATTACTTTATATGGTCTAGGTTCTTATTTGAAATCCCAAATAAATTTCTAGATGGTCTAGGTTCTTACATAGATTTTCAAATAAATTAGATGATCTGGATTTCTAATTAGAGTCCCAAATAGATTAAATCAACATCCCAGACGAAAACTAGGCAATCTCAAATTTTTGTCGAAGACTATGCCATCTCAAAATTTTGCATGTATTTTTAAATAGGCAATTTTTCGACGGTATAGTCTTCGACCAAAATTTTAGATAGCCTAGTATTCGTCTGAGGTGTCAAAATGGTCTAGATGTTCCTATTCAAAATTTCAAGTACTTTAGATGGTTGAAGTTCCTGTTTGGAATCCCAAATAAATTCCTAGAGGGTCTAAGTTCCCACGTAGAATTCCAAATAGATTACATGATTCAAGTTGCTAATTAGTCTTAAATTGGTTAAACGGTCTAGGTATTTCTACTTAAAATCCTAAATACTGTAGATGGTCTGAGTACCTGATTAGAGTCCTTAATATATTAGATGATCTGAGTTCCTACATATGATTCCAAACAGATCTTATGTTTTGAGTTCTCACTTAAAATCATATTTAAATTCATACAAAGTATTTGTTAGAAAATATATTGTTTCCACTTCAATTGTATTGATTTTCAGGTATAAAAAGCAACCACTTTGGCTGGTCCGGCGTTACTTCGGAGACAAAGTAGCACTATATTTTGCTTGGTTGGGTTTTTATACGAAGTGTTTAATTGCACCATCCATCGTCGGTTTACTTTGCTTTATTTATGGTCTTACAACCATGGACGGACCAGACAATATTCCGAGCAGAGAAATCTGTGATCCTCACGTAGCAGGCAAGTGTCTAAAGTAAAAAAATAAAAAAAAAATAACATAGTATCGCGATTCAAAAAAAGTATTAAAACGTAATTTTTGACGCAGAAATTTAAATTTTGACTCGAAATTCTACATTTTGACTCAAAATTTAAAATTATGGGTAAAAATAGTGTTTTAAGAGTGAATTATAGTCTTCTTTGTAAAATATAAAGTTGTTGCTTGCTGTTCTTGTTCTTCAGCCGCATTTGTTTAATGTCTTCGTTACTTTTCGTTCAGTTTAATTTAACATTTTAATTTGAGTTTCCTTATAGCCTCATTTCGCTTTTATATCTAGGTAATATCACTTTATGCCCACTTTGCGACAAGGCATGCGCGTACCAAAAGTTGGGCGATTCTTGCATCTTTTCTAAACTGACCTACCTATTTGATAATCCTGCTACTGTCTTCTTTGCTATTTTTATGTCCTTTTGGGGTGAGTGATCGCAATCACGATGATAATGTCACATCATTCATTTTACATCATTAAAAAAAATTGTGATATCCAGAAATATCTTAAAGCCATTCATGGTATCTTTAGGATAATTTTATGTTGTCTTAAATATAAAATTCATTTTCGTAGAATTACATTTAATCATTAAGCCTATTATATTTTGCATGTTAAGTATGATTCTCATTCAAAAAACTATTATCATATTCATCTTCATATTCAGTTGTTTGCATCAGACCACTTTATTGTGGTACCATTTAGTAACATTGTAGTATTTATTTAACGTTATATAGTAGTTATATTATTTTATGTATTTTACCACCATGGTACTATTCTAAGATCATACGATACCATTGTGGTACTATATGGTACTGTTGTAAAACAGTATGGTACCGTAATATCACATGGTACCATTGCATCACTATTACAATACCACGGTATATTACGGTACTATGTGGTACCAAATATATTAATTAAAAAAAATTTCATTCCCATATGCACGTTCATTTTTATATTAACGATTTATCTGGCTCAAAATTTTGACTAAGAAAAACGTATTCTACTAATGACTTCCTGATACAAACATGTATTATTATTGCAGCGACCTCTTTCTTAGAAATGTGGAAACGTCGTCACGCGGTCCTGGCGTGGGAATGGGACCTGCAAAACACTGAAGGAGATGAAGAGCCGAGACCGGAATTCGAGACGTCGGTCAAAACGTTTCGAATCAATCCAGTAACACGAGAGAGAGAACCATATTTACCGGCGTTTTCGAGAGCTTGGAGATATATGGTCACTGGATCTGTCGTGTTCTTCATGGTACCTTTCTTTTTTTTTCTTTTTTCACTACAATTATTTAATTATAATTTTTTCACTCTTTTACTTTCACAACATACTCAAACATGTTATAATATATCCAATAGTTAAAAAAAATAGATAAAAATAATTAGTTTAAATTAGTTAATCAGTCAACAAGATGTGCCTACCGATTGTATGAATCTGGATCTCCAAATTTGATCCAGTAGGTAATTTTAAAATTCGTTAATTGTATGATGTGTTGCAGATCTGCGTCGTATTGAGCGCTGTACTAGGCACCATTATCTATAGGATATCACTGGTGTCTGTATTTTATGGCGGAGGGTTCTTCCTGAAGAGACACGCCAAGATCTTCACTTCCATGACCGCTGCGCTCATCAACTTGATTATCATTATGATACTCACTCGCATTTATCATCGCATCGCACGTTGGATGACCAATTTGGAGAACCCTCGGACACAGACCGAATACGAAAATAGCTTCACCTTCAAAATCTTCGTCTTCGAGTTTGTCAACTTTTACTCCTCGCTCATCTATATAGCCTTCTTTAAGGTTCGACTTGGAAAATGTATAATTTAAACTTGGGACCATCTAGTAAAATTTATATATTTTCTCTACTGTTATATTTGCTAATTATTACCCAGCAATCGAAATTTAATTAAATTTGATTTAAGAAAAAGGAAAATCAATTAATCAAAATTATGTTTGTGTTTAAATAGAATAATAAATATTCAATTATCTTTAATAATTATTTTTAATAAATTTAAATGATTTTCAATTGTATGATATTGTACGTAATCGAATTGCAAACAAATTATTTGTTTATCTCAAATCCAATATATAAAATTACATTTTAATTATGATAATTTAAAGTCCCAAGAATTTAAGAACTCACTAAGATATCACTGTGATATCACGATTGTGTTTCAGGTAAATCTTTCGTACGTCACAGGTGATTCACTATTATGCTCTACGTGATCACAATTGTGACATCACAATTGTGACATCACAGCGACATTACGTTCACATCACATGTCTGACATTATAGTGACATCAGATATGTGATATCACAATGACAAAACACTGTCACAAAGATGCGACAAATAATATATACGACGAAAAAAAAAAAAACAACAACAAAATAATTTATCGTGGTGAATACATCAATTCTGCAACGTAACATTTTGTTGAGACACGTACGTGATATCACTGTTTGACGTCACTATGATATCAAACTTATGACGTCACTGTTATGTCATACCTATGATGTCTGTGTGACGTCACTCGTGAGATGTCACTATGATGTCACAGCTGTAATTTCACGCACGTATCACGGTAAGAAAGAAATAGCAAATCAATTTTCACTCGTGATTTCGCTATAATATTACAGTAATATCACGGTGATTACTTATCCAATGGGTTGCATTCAATTGGATATTACTGAATTTAATTGACTCTCGATTGATAAATAAAATTAATATACTTTTCACAACTGGAAAGCGGACAAAACTGAAAGTATTCGTATCCCTAGGGGCGAAAAGTTCGACTTTCATCCCACTTCCGCATTATGAAAAGTATCATACTGGTCAAGGACGCCACTGCGCCCTCGGCCATGCACTCGACTCTTGCGATATCAACCTCCCGTCTCTTCGTTCCTAGATCGAATTAAAACTTTCGTTTGCCCAATGAGAATAATATATTCGTGGCGGTAAATTTAAAAATGTCAGAAAATATTTTTCAACGTGAAAAAATTATTTTTAATGTTATTGTGTACAATTATGTATAAAATAAAAATAATACTTGACATGACCTTTTTTGTGATTACAGGGAAGATTTTATGTGCATCCAGGCGACAAGAACGCACGGTCATCTGAATTCTATCGCATAAAGACTGACGTCTGTGACCCAGCGGGGTGCTTATCGGAAGTGTGCATCCAACTGGCCATCATCATGATTGGCAAACAGTTCTTCAACAACTTCATGGAACTATTCTTCCCGAAATTGCGCAACTGGTGGCGAAAGCGGACGCAAAAGAAAGCAACCAAGGATCACGGCAGACGATACACCACTTGGGAATCGGACTATCAACTTCAGGATCCTGGGAGATTGGCGCTATTTGATGAATATTTAGAAATGAGTGATTATCGAACAATTTCATTTATCTGCAAATTAAATACAGTAGACACTGCGAAGAGTTCTCACCACAATATACATCGCAATATTCGTGAACCACCAATACAACATACGTTATCCCCTCCACTGCAACACGCATGCGCAAAATACAAAGTCCACCATTTGATTCGTAACTTCAATGAAGTTATTAAGACGGAATTTTAGGGAATAGAGAGGGACAATGTAAAGAGACAGTTTCCCCTGTTTCTATTACCCCTACAGACCCTAGAGCAGGACTCTTCGCAGTTTCTAATAGAATTTTGTATAAGTATGTGTAAAAAACTGAAAGTACTTAACAATTATTACAACTTACAGTTGTCCAATATGGATTTGTAACGTTATTCGTAGCAGCATTTCCTTTGGCGCCTCTCTTTGCGTTGCTCAATAATATAGGTGAAATTCGATTGGATGCTTATAAGATGGTCAAAGAAGCGCGAAGACCGTTGGCTGAAAGGGTCGAAGATATTGGGGCCTGGTATGGCATTCTCAAAGCTGTTACGTATGCTGCTGTAGTGACAAATGTAATTGTTTATGACGTGATAAACATCATATAGTAAATTACTTAAAATATTTATTGTAATACGTGGTACATGCGGTAATTGCAAAATGTGAAGAATGCACTAAGAAGTTAAATTACTAAAAAATTACTAAATGTCACATGCAGACGTCAAGAAAATTATTTGCATAGATAATTCGGTAACTGTAACTAAAGGGATTTATCCTAATAATTTGGTTGAACAAACCAGATCTTTTTTCAATGCGATGTACCCTTTCTTAGTAGTATCTTTAATTGAAAAATCTATTTAGATCTTAAATATTTTGTTCAGAATGGTTAAAATTCAGATAATTAAATTCAGACAGTTAGAATTAAAGAAAGAATAAAACAAGTATACGTACTTTCTGAAATCTTTCTTCGTCATTTTGTCTCATACATTACATTTATAATATATGTGTAATAAATATATTATTATTTTATTTATTTTATTTTTATTTTATTATTGAATTAACGGGAATATACCCTATACAATTTTGATATCACAGATTTCGCTCAACATAAAAAAAAAAATTAAAATTATATCTATTATATTATATCTATACATTTCATGTATTATGTTTTATAAATTGATAAATCAGAAATCTGACTTTTATCCTTCAACATCAACGTCTTTTATCGTTAAAATGTCAACATACAAATCAAATGATTTTGTAATTCTAATTCCAATTAATTTTCAGGCATTCGTCATTGCGTATACGTCAGATTTTATTCCTCGTAGTGTCTACGCTTACGTTTACTCTCCTTCAAACGATCTGGTGGGATACATAGACAGTTCACTGTCAGACTTCAATACTTCGGATTACTCGGCCGAAATGAAGAGCGAAGCGACGGATAACGAGCCAGACACTTGTCAATATCGTGGTTATAGAAACCCCCCGGATCATCACAATGATCCTTATGGCCTCAGTCCTCAATACTGGCACGTTTTTGCTGCCAGATTGGCGTTCGTTGTTATTTTCGAGCACGTGGTAAGCTCAGAGATAAGTGGTGAAAAAATGTTAAAAAAAATTTGTATGAATTTTTCAATTAATTTGATGGGACAGCCAGAGTTTTCAAATGATATCATGGTAACGTCACAGTGATATCACGTATGTGTCAGACATGGTTTATATGAAAATTAAAATGTTTCATGTGATATCACTGCGGCATCACACTGATGTTACGATATCACGCGGTGATATTAAAATATTATTACCGTGGTATCACATATGTGTCACGCGTGGTTTACATATGAATTGAACATTCTCATGTAATATCACTACGACATCATATTGATGTAACTGCGATATCACACTAATATCGCGCGGTGATGTAACCAAAATAATGATATTGTTATCATGATGTCACATATGTATCATACGTGGTTTATTCGTGAACTGAACATTCTTACGCAATATTACTGCGACATGATAACAATATCTCACGGTGATGTGACTTCAGTCTTGCTAATGTGATATCACCTTAAGTCCATAACAATAAGGTTTTTGATATTTCACTCTGATCACGTGATGAGAGTAAAACCTCACCAAGATTCCATGTATATATTTTACATACATCAGATATAGAGACACATATATATAATGTATCACAATGTTATTGCAATATGGCATCACTGTAATATTATTATGATTTACATCTATCCAGGAATGTTTGAATATAAATATGTGGTGTGTTTTTATCATATTGACATCGCCATAGAATATCACTATATATCACTATAAAATCACAATGATATCACGCACTAATATCAATATAATGCTTATAAACTAAAACATTATTGTAAATGTGAGATATGATATTGTCGTAATATCACCATATCACTATAATATCATGGTGATATTGCTATGAAGTAACAACGAAATCCCCAGACATAATTACTTTTTCACCATGACATCACTTCGATATCAACATGATATCACTATGAAAATTCGGGTCGTATAAGTATTAATTTTAAAAAATAAAAATTAATCCAATATCTTAATGCGATTTCAATATTGCAGGTATTTGCTTTAACCGGAATCATGAGTTACGCGATCCCGGAAGTTCCGAAGTCCGTGGCAACCCAGCGCCAACGTGAAAGACTGTTGGCTCAAGAGGCCAAATATGAGAAGGGTTTGAAAGGTCGGGAGGAAGATGAAGAAGTGCTTTCCGTGCTTCGCGAAGCCGGCATGATGAACAGACAGATCCCAGGAGCCAGACCCAGCTGGGCCCGCAGATTCAGCAAACTTAGCGACACCCTCGATGCTCACATAGAAATCGGATCTCACAATAACGCCATGAGCGAAAACAATTCCGTCATATGATTTTTGGTTGATAATCATTGTCAAAGTTTCCGTGACTGGTTCACCCTAGCAAATCGAAAAATATAATGAAAATATATTTTCAATATACTATTAATTTATTAATAATATATCATCAGTATATTTTTAATATATGAATATTATATTATCAATATTGAAAAGTGAATTATATGCTTGCAGTTAGGAATATATTGTCAATATACTGACCAAAATTAGTTAATTGATACAAAATATTAACATTTTAACCTAGGGTTGCCACCAAAAAAGACAAATGCGCAGGTCGCTCGTTTGATTAACACAGTGCCTGCGCATTTGTCCTTTTCTAAGTGGCAACCCTATTTTAACCATAGCTTGCGATAGCTGAATGGTTAGGATATAACGATGTGTTTCATTAGGTCGTGAGTTCGATTCCTCGGCATTTCAGTTTTTTCAAGCCGGTATTGAATGTTAAAATACAAATTACAGTTGGAGATAAAATTAAAAAGTTTTCTATACAAACACAATACAATAGAAAACCCAGTTAAAAATATACGACTCGTCGACGACTCGACCCAATTTCTGACTCGTTGACGACTCGTCACCGAATCGTCGGCGAATCAAAACTAAATTCGAGTCGTTGACGAATCGACAACGAGTCGTCAACGGATCAGAATTTGGGTTTTTTAACTGGGAAATTTTTATTGAAAATAATGTAATTCATTTTAATATATTAACAATATACTATTAATATATTAATAATATACTATCAAGTATATTATTTATATACTGTTAATATATTGTTAATACACTGTCATTATATTGCGTTTGCAATATATTCTTAACATATCAACATTATATGTTCCTCGTTTTACTAAGGCACTTAGATTGCTATTGAAATTTCAACGTTAATCGACAATTTCATCAGATTGTTAACATTTCATCATTTCCTCTTCTAAATTTTATTATGAAAATCATATGAAAAGAAAATAGTCATTTTTCTTTGTTGATCGTTTATCTTTTAAGTTTCAAGAATACAAATTCAAATTTCAATTAACAAATTTTTTTTCATTCCATGACTCTGGCCTTGGTTTGGCCTTTAAATCTTGTTGTCAAAAAAACTTGTTAATAATATAACTTTTGTTTACTTTACTTTTTTTATCAAATACAACAAGTTATATTTTTATTTATATATATTTTATTTTTCTTATTTGTTGTATATTAGATTTCAGTTTATTCTGTATTATTATATATAATAATTATAATAACTATCATATTTTTTTCAACAGAAAATAATGCATTTGATTTTTCGGCTCATCAATCTTATTTCATGCCTACTTTTTAATTTATTTGATTGTTTGTTTAGTTGAAGAATAGTATTAATAACTGAATCAATATTGTATTTATTTATTATTTGTTAATCATTAATTAATTAATTATCAATAATTATATTAATATTTTATCAATTAAATTATTTGTATAATTAAATGTTTTTAAATGTTATTATTAAAACTATAAAATTTACAAAATAATGTTTATAATACCGATTCTCTTAAATAATTTTAAACACTTTGCCACAGAAAGTTATTTTATAATTGTTAAAATTTGATCGACATTTTGATTCAATTATTATATTTATTCAACAATTTATCAATACACCAAAAATTTGGAAACCGAAAAGAAATGATAAGAATGTGTCAATAGTTTTTGAACATTTTTTCAAGCATAGTTGTAAAACCGAATTGTTTTAAGAACAAATATATTTTACTGATTAATGACTCAAGTACAATAAAGTATAATGTTTAAATGTAATGTTGAAATAGCTGACGATACAGTGGAAGAATGTATGCAATTTAAATGCAAAAACTTTGTAGAGTATTTGATGATGTTGATGTTGATAAACATGTTGATAAATGGTATTTGAAAATGTCAAAAAAAAAGTCTGAATACGTCTGAAAATTGTTCATGTATTGGACTTTCAGATATTTATTTACTTTTCTTTAAACTTATCAGAAAATATTAGTTTTATTTTTTAATATATTTAGTTATATTAATGAATATTTAAAAACCCCTTTTTTTATTGTTTTTTTTTTAGTTTGGAATAAGAATGATGATTTACTTCAAAATTTGTTAATGACTGAATTTTGTTTCTTTGGAATAATTATTATTCTTATGAAGCACTTTACTACTTTAAAAATGGTATCTCAAAAAAATTGTATTTACTAAGTTTACTTTTATGCGTAACGCCTTTTTTTATCAAGTACAAATGTCGTCATATTCGAATAAACAAAAAAAATGTGTAATTCTTTTAGAAATCATGTAAATTACACTTGTTAGTTTTAGTACTGTAAATATTTTGAAAAAGAAAGAAGCCTATATATTTATTTGAAAGTTATTGATATTTTATTGAAAATCCCTTTCCTCGTTAGAAATTTAGGTATGTTGTTTGTAAGTGTAACTTTTTTCTCATTGTGACGTTTATGGTATGAACGAAATATTCATATAACAAAAATATCCTCTTAGAGAAAATGTAAAAAAATAAAATCGGACGTGTATAATACAGTAAAAATACCGATGATTGATGTCTAACATCGCAATGACATCACAATTTAATGGAAATGGCGTGGCATCACAGTTACGTCGCAGAAAAATGATATCACATGTATGTGACATCATAGTGATACAAGATTCTGACATCGTAATGATATCGCAGTTGTGTGATATCACAGTGCATTGCAGAAAATTGATATTATGTGTGACATCATAGTGACATTATAAAAAAGTGATATCATATGCGTGACATCACAGTGACATAAAATTCTGGCATCGTAATGATATCATACTTGTGTGACATCATAGTGACAT
>JABFOV010002123.1:0-21250 GCA_022817685.1 Aradophagus sp. ZL-2020 | reverse complement strand
TAACGTCCATTTGTACTTAGTATATAATTTTATTTAAACCACCGACGAAGTTTTAATAGAGACTTATTGCGGAAGAGTTGTGAGAATATTTGTCCAGAATATTATAAAATTAACTGATCATTTAACAATGTTTTCATTAGGGATAATTTCTGTTCGTTGTTCGCGAGTAGTTAAAAAATTATACTTTAAATTCAGATTCGCTGAAGTTGCAAACTTTATAAAAATGTAAATCATCACATAATTATCTCATTGTTTCATAAAATCTTTGTCGCTGAAAACTCTTATTAAAAAAAAAAAAGTTAAATATGTTATAATGGCGCAGAAAAATGGTTAGCTTAACGTATTTTAATTTAAAATTAACATTTTGTCATGTTAACATAATATCATTGAAAATTAAAAATCTTTTAACTTGACAGATTTCTATCTCGGTTCTGTATTTCATTTTTTACAACATTAAAATATTTCATTTTCTAATAATATATAATAAGAATTTCTAATAACATGATATTATTATATTAAAAAAGTTACTTATTGTCAAAAATTGCTTATTAAAATTCGGAAATTTCTTTTTCGGGCGATTATGCTCTCGCAAAGTGATTCACCGTAAAATGCATTTTAAATGATTTCTCTTCGACTTATAACTTTTCGTACATGAATACACGTCGATATCTTTTCTCCACGTCAATGATTTTTTTCTTGAGATAACGCGACTGGATGTAATGAGAAGTCGGATCTCGTGTTCCATAAATTGATTTGATCTGAGGGTAGCAGTCGTGTTTCCAAACTGAAATGCTATCCTTGTCATTTAATGATTGATTGTAAAAAAAGGAAGGATACGAACCTCTGGGGCGGTAAGCATAAACGCATGTAGTTTTCGACGGCTATGGTTGCGAAGGTCAGGACGGTCACCAAAAAACACAGAGCTTCCAAAGTGTATTCGAAGCGACATGTGCCCATGGATTCCTTTTGCCCGGCCAGAATGACAATCGCCGATGCTGGTATCACCAGACCCGTCACCATCAAATCCGCCAATGCGACGTTCACCAGAAATGCATTGCCTAAAAAGCATTCGGTTCGTTTTCTTACTTTTTCAATCGTGATTGTCGATTCCACTTTTTACAATTTCTTACAATTATACTTTTATACCCGTTTTTGGAATTCAAATAAAAAACACAATTCAATCTACTGATATTTTCAGTCAGTTAATAATTTTCTATAATTTTTTTTTAATGAATTTCAGCAACTAGATTAATTTCAACCGAAAACTGTTAACTATTGACTGAATATTCAGTTAAAATATATAAAAAATATATAATTCACCTAGGTATATTTTATGTTTATTGTGGTTCAAACACTATTATTATAAAATATTATCATCAAAATATTAATTATAAATATTTGTATAATATATGTTATACATAAATATATTTCATAAATATAGTATGATTTTTCTGTCACATTGATATTACAATATAAGTATAAACATTTTCATTTTAAAGTTATATATTTATTGAACCAGGATTTGTCAGGCGCTATTTTATGATATTTTTATTACCTTACAATAATTTTTGATTGTATAGAAGTATTCAATTTGTGGCAATGCAGAATTATTGTATCCTCGAATATATTGATTTAATTTATCTCACAGTGGAAACGTCATGCGATTCAGAAGTTAATATCGTAAAAGCGATTACTTTTAAGGTAACCTAAAACACTTTATTAGTTCCATTAATTTTTTTCTTTAATTGTACATTCCGCATCGAATTGCCGGTTTTTCTTCCGTGAGTATTTCCTTCCACTTCATTGTTAAAAGGTTCCATTTCAAAGTAAATTAATTACTTTGAATTTTCATTTAAACACAGTCGAACGTAATGGGGAAACTTACAGTGGTTAACGCCGGCGTGCAAAATTGCAAGTTTCATTTGATTTTGTTTGTAATTTAACGAAAGTTAATTCAATATCTTTGCACTCGGTATGCACCCTCAACCGAAAAGAATTATTCCAATCACATTCATCCCTTTACCGGGAGTTAGTAAATCTTTTATTCAGCGAAAGTGAGTTTCTCTAATTAATGTGCGCCGGCAGATTTACCCGTGTGAATTTGTAATTACTTCCGAATGGCATTTATAATGTAAATTTGTTATGTGTTAGTGGAAATTGTTACATAAATGAAATCGGGTTTGTTACAGTCTATAATATTCGGTTAATAATAGTTGTACTACTTAAACTAAACACCGGTAATATCATTCAATTAATAATTTTCCAATAGTGAGTAAATGAACATTCACTTACAATAAGTCAATTTCACGCATGGAAAATTCACGTTTCATTTGTGATAGGGTTTCGATGATTTTAATCGTGATTTAAATAATATGATTTTTTTTTAATCAATCAACAATTTATTTTCATTAATTTGAATAACATCAAATTTACAATTACATTTTTCATTTTGATCCCTCAGCAATTGTTTTTCATTCTTCCGCAAGATAATTCAACCAACACTGTTCACATTAATGAGTTTTATAAGCCGTGACAGATCATCTTCGTGTAATTTCTTATCTTCAGCCGATCGTTTTTTCGTAATCGATTTCTCAGTGAAATACAAGGATGATTGCAAACATCAAATTCCTTTGATTCCTTTCTGTCCATCTTTCATCTTTTGAGTTTCGCAAATTCCTCGCAAGATTGACACGTTGTTTAAACAACGGCGTAACTTGGATCTGACTTCGGGTTTTCAATATCGCATTGCCATATCTCGGTCCGATTGCGACGTATATTCAAAGTCAATCCCGGCGCCGGTGACTTGACTTGACCGTTTTTTACCGAAATCAATATCAAATTACAATACGCGCATACCATTATGCATGCACGCGCTGCCGGATTCATACATTTTTGAGGCACTTTTGACGAAGGGGGTTTCGGCGCACGGTCGCGGGCCTGAGGTTATTGATTATGCATTACCGTGAAATATGATCGAAGCCCGGCGTGGCTCTGGGAGAGCGGGAGCTGTCAAGCCTAGGCTGGCAGTGGGGGTAAACAAGTCATTTTTTGACTTTCCGCACTTTGCGGAATATCTTTAAACGAACACCTGTCCCAGAAAGTTTGGTCCCTTAGGTACGAACAATTCTGAGCTACTCGTGTAAGTTCAAGTTACAACCGTCCTGCGAAAGTAACGCGAATAGTCTTTTTATATAGACGTTATTTGTCAGTGCTTTTATGTTTATGGTTTTTTCATACTATGTTTTAATTTTTTTTTCTCTATACTTTGTTTTCAGTTACGCGTGACTTAGAGTTTCACAGGGTTTCAAATTCATTACACATTTTTATTTTTTTTTCTCTTAACCTTCACTAGACTTTCTCTAGACGTTTTTAAACCTTCTTGGAAACCTTCTTTAAATATACTATACATTTCCTTTAAACCTTCTTTAAAGAGTCTCTGAATATTTTTAAAGCTACTTTCATACGTTCTTTAAACATTCTCTACATCTTATCTGAACCTTTAAACCTTCTTTCTGTCTTTACTTTTGTTTGTTTTTCTCTTCATACAACATTCATCACAAATCAAGGTCTTTTTGATTTTTGCTTTCGTTTTTCTTCTTTCTTGGCAGTAGTTTTTATGACAAAGACCTCTACGTCCTCTAAATTTTAAGTAGATTTGTATGTTTGGTACATTTTGTTACGATACAATACAATTTTTGTTACAAATGAATTTACTCAGTCTTTATCTATGACTATTAAGGACCCACAAAAAAATTACGAAATAATTTTGGCTGAAATTGTTTTCTTCAAGTTTTTTTTCATGTCTGAAACAAAGAACCTCGAGCTAAACGTCTGAAACAAAAACGTCGTGAACAAAATTACTTTGTAATTTGTATGGGTTCCGAACGGTCACAGAGGATGTCAGTAAATTTTAAGTACTGCGTTTCCTCCGATGTACAATTGTTCAACGCGTTCAACGCGTTTAACTAACCTACTCGTTTGTTTCAATAGAAGAGCCAAATGACTTTTTTACCCCACGGCCTTTGTGTCCCATTCTACCCCACTCGTGCAAAATAAAGCGGTCCGCTTGTTCTTAGCAAAAAGTGGTTAAAACGAGATATCCAAGTTGGTGAGCGCGACAAGTTCGCTGCGGCCGCCTTTCTTCTCGAAATACACTGTTGCCAGGCGACCGAGCCGCTGGCAACAACCACTCTGAGCACCTGCGACACATTTTAGCTGAATTGGCGACCGGGGGGGAAAAGAAATTGATTGATCGCAATTAAAACGTGACTGGCTTGCGAGTTACGTAGCTCCGCCGAATCTCTCTCGCAAGACGCTGCGCCGCTGATTTCATTACACATGCAATCGAGCATCGATCGCGCGCGTTGTAAAATGCCTGCCGAGCTTATCGGCGTTGATTGAATTGGCTCGCGAGATAATTGACGTTAACGTCACTGGCAGAAGGGGGGAGGGGACTGTGCGACAGAACGAAAGGTTTTTTCGCGAATTTTTAGGTTTTCGGTGTAAAAGAAATGCTTTGAAGGGCAATTCTTATTGTAGTAAGAGAAATAAATAGTTTAAAGCGTTGTTTGTATGGTTCTTATAATTAACTCGGTCAATTTAAATATCTTAAGATGAATGAGCGTTTTTCGTCGTTAGATAAGACATTGAATATTTAAATAATCAACGTGATTACTGAGATTATGGAATATATCAATATTATTTGGATAACCAATTTGACTATCTATTTTCTAACTATCTAGATTGACGATGTGATTTTTTTTGGAGTATTTGTTTTTTGCAGTTTGCGGCAATTAGTAATTCACTGTCTGTCCAGGAAGTTTGTAACGATTTTTTTTGTAATTTATTTAAGTTTATATCGATTTCGGATGTAAAAATGCTACATTTTCAGCGAGAAAAGAATCTTGACAAATTGTATACCTCTTTTTGACATATTCTCAATAAAATTCGAGCTTTATTTAAGGTATCTTTATTTGAGCTTCATTTGAACTTTGCAAGCGTGACAAAAATACTTGTAACAGTTAACAGAAATCTTTTGGTTGAAAGAAAACATATTAACTACAAAAAATCCTGTTTGAAGAAACAACAGGTGTATTGAGATATTGATGTTTCTTCAATAGAATTTCGGTTTAGTTGGAAAGAACGAGAAACATTAGTTTGATTTAATCTATTTTTACGTGCACATTATACTGTAAAATGTAAGAATTGAAAGACAACGTTAAACTCTTTTTTCTCTTATTCTTCTTAAATTCTTGTTCCTTTTGCACTGTAGCAAGTTGAAAATTATCAAACTTGTACTACTACCGAACTACTTAGTAATACTTGGTAATACTCATTGAACTACTCATTAAAGTGCGATTAGCAATTGAAGACTACGAAATTGTGACCACAGCTGAACTGCTTGGTAGTTTTCAACTACTTGTTAAATTGTAATGAGTAATTTAAATCTCATGAATTCCTTATTTTAAGTACTTTTCAGGAGATTTCAATTTTATAGTTTATTGAAATTGTTTCTAACAAAACGCTCGCAGCAAAAATAAACGTGCGCCGTTGCGACTTGTTAATCCCCGAGCATGAACGTTCTATATCTCATCGATCGTGAATCGCGCTTAATCAACGGTTTTCACGTAACACGGCAGGACTGGTTCATCGTTATCAGCCAGCAATGTTGTTACGAAATTCGTTAACAGAATGGCGGACCAAACTGGTAGGTCTTACGCGGGCCTTCTATTAGAATGTCAACGTGATTATCAGTCGATGTGCACGCTCACGTGGCAATCACCAGTGTGATATTAATGCTGATGCTTCGCGATAGCGGATCACGAATCGCGGCATTACGGACACAACAAAACGGTGATCCCGTTGCCGCATTATTCTATAATCACTCGGCTTCCTTCTCCTGCGGTAGTGATGTCGGACTAAATCTGTTTGCGCAAGCGGCGATAAGCTTTTTGCTTGCGTCAATCGAGTTAAAGCGGACACGGAAATTGAGATCGATGAGCGGAATATTTTACTAGTCCAGCAATCTCGGATCGCAAATTTAACTATCCGCGTTTTGGATTAATAAGTGAAAACTTTGATCTTCGTAGTTTGGGGACTTTTGATTTGAAACTGGCATTAGAAATTGGCAATAAATACCCCCCTCCCCAGTGTCATAATAAAAAATCCCCATTTCTAAATTGGCAATAAAGATCTCGCATTTTTAAATTCGCAATGAAAAAACCCTATTCGCAAATGACCAATGACAAATCCTCGTTGTTGAATTGAAATTGGTGGTTTTACATTGTAAACTGTAAATGGGGTTTCTATATTGTCAATTAATGAAGGGATTTTTAGTCATGATCGTGATCATGGCACTTATTACAACGGCTTGAAGAACAAGAAAAATAGTGATCGTGACTATGATCACTATCATCATAGTCACGATCACTACTCTTGTTTAAACTTTTATAATTAGTATACTTTTCAATAACACAGTTGAAGTAACTCATTCTTGAAATTAAACATAATCTAACGTTTGTATCACTTGCTAATTTTTTAATTACTAAAGTTTCATTTTTATTCGATTGCACAAACGGTCAAAAATCTTGACGCGGGAATAAATATACCACAATCAATAAAATGAAAACATGTCGATGAAATTAATTTGTTATCAATTGTTTGTTTATGATTATTTACAAAAAAAAAAAAAAAAAAAACAACAAGTTTTTGATTTTAAACAGAAAAACGTTTAAAAAGATGGTACCATCATTGCTTCATAATTATGAGAATTGACAGCAATTTCCAGTAGCCAGAACTAATTTAATATACCTTCAATCAGGTTTAGGGAGCGAGACTGATGAAAAAAGCAATTCGAGTGAGACAGATTTGTCTTTGGAAAGAAACGCGAATGGTATTTTGTGCCCCTACTGAATTCCTTTACAACGCTCGGTGTAAAGGAACTACTAATTTTAATTTAATCAAAATTTCGTCAACATTAAAAATTGTGCATCGTAAATTATACGGTATTAAAATTGTATTACACAAACGGAAGCGTAAAATGTCAAAAAATGAATCGCATAACAAAAACGATCGCAACATGTCTACTATATTCTTCAACATCTTCAATTTATACACTTTTTTTTTAGTATAAAGTGTTAAAATGAAAAGTTTCTCTATCTAGTACATTTAACTTATTTGTGCAAAAAGTAAATGACTTTCAAATAACAAAAATAAGCGAATAGAAGAAAACTGAAAAATTCTTAGAAATAAAGTCAGTTTCGCGAACTTACTAAACACCTTTGAAATAAATAGCGACAATGTCTGGCAACACTGGATCGCGCGGAAGAAACTACACAGAACTGGTAACTGTCCGAAGTAGCAATGATTGATATCTCGAGAATTTAGCCGCATAAAACAGCGATGCTTACTGTCTGTATGCGAGTGATCGCTATGCGGCACAGTAGTCAGTGCCATTTGTCACCGTGATTGAAGTAATTATAATACATTTCTTTTCAAAGATACATTCCAAAAAGAATACATGGTATTCTAGTAGATTTATTTCAATATTAAATAAAAAATTCTGGAGCAAAAAGAACGTAATAATTAACACATCAACAGTATATTTATCGCTGATTGGTGTATCAAAAATGTATTTTAATATATCGGTATTCTTAGTATATTAATAGTATATTCACAACATAACAACTATATATTGTAAACATACCAACATTAAATTTTTATTTTTTTTAATTTTTTATTAATATTATATATTCGTATGATTTTATGTAATATGTTGAGATTTAAATATAATGTTGAATTAAAAACAAAATATAAATGAGTTAACTTATGTAAAAAAAAATAAATAAAAATCAATAATGCATTATATTTTATCTATTCATGCTTATAATACTCATAATCATTTAATGATTTTAGTCAGTCAACCGATAATGAAACAGCTATGCAAAATGAATTTTATCGCGCGATAACTGTCTAAATGTTGCTCCTACAACAACGGCATATCAATTAAGAAAACAATGCAACATGAATATGAAATTTTTGTTTATCTAACCAAACCACGGGCAATATCGTTTATTAATTAAAAATGGCCCCCCGAGGCGGTAAATGCTCAGCGCGGCGTAATTTCCAATTTCCAAACGATAAAAACGAGCGCAAGTGATATAAATCTTTAATTAACATTTGTTAGAGTAAAATCAACGTTTTTTCGGAGGCGGCATTTGTCTGCTTCGATGTATATAATCTTAATTTAAATTGTACATCGAACTAGATGAGTCTCGTTTGCGTAAAAACGTTTATTTATTCGAAACGGGTCGTTAGTTCATTTCGTAATTTGTTCCCCTTTCTTCTTCATTATTAATTGATCGGGACTTCCAGAGTACCGAAAAACCGGTTGCGTCCTTGCAGGAAGGGGGAATTAAAGTCGAAGGTGGGTCGCCGGTGAAAAAGGTCGCGGAGAGAACGAAATGGATTAGAGCGAGAAATTTACGGAAAAATTCGTTAGTGGGAATTGTGCAAGCCACCAACGATTCAATGCAAAAACCGATACTTCGTTTCGCGTGAGACGTTGGTAATCTAATTGAAGGTGTGGCAGTTTCGTTAACATCGCCTCGCGTTGTTACAAATGGTTCGTAATTTTCACGGCAAACAGAAACTAAATGGAAAGAAATCCTTTTGTACGACACGTGTTGCATTTTATTTCATATTGTTATTGATAGGCGAATGGTAATTACGAACGGTAATTTAAAATTTTATATTTTAATTTACTATATATATATTACTATCGGTATTGTAAAAAACGTTGCTGTCTTTATTCCCAAGTGACGGTAACGGTAACGCGTTACATTTTGGATCTTGAGTGACGGTAACATTAACGAGTTACTTCTGAGATCAATTAAGTTATCGGTTAAAGCGTTACATTTTAAAAGGTAATTTTGAAAAACAATTGATTTTTGAATAATCGAATTGACTTTGAACGCCAATAATTCTATTCATTTCTTATCTGATTTACGTATATCTGAGTTGAATCAATCATGTATTATTTTTATAGGGAAAAATTCTCTTCAACTAACTGAAAAAATTTAGTGTTGATAAAAACAAGTGACATTTTCAGTTGAAACGTCCAAACACTACAATCGCACTAAATTCATTAAACAATATATCTCGTGACATTGTTATATCGTGTCGTGCGATCGTTATTCATTCATCCCAGGACACGTACAAAAAGAAAAAAAATTATAAAAAATGCCAACTTTTTCACCACGCTCGACAGGCTTGAATTGGAAACTCGCGCGCAACAGGAATATGCAGTAATGATCCTTTATGGCCGAGCGTTGTCCCGAAAATTGAATCGACACGATATCCGCGCCACCAAACGAAACGCAATTCCGTTTAAATCGCGTGGCACTTTCTTTTCAATTCAGGATGACGTGCATTCGAATACACTTCCGTTCGCGTGGCGTCTTACTTTTATAGACTTTTGCGCTGTAATCCGCTCGAAATAAATCACACGCCACGTTGCGGTACGGATAATTCAACACTTTGCTTCCTTGTTTAACGAGAATTTCAATACGGATCATTCTTCCATTTACTCCCCTGTAGACTCTTTAAGGTCTATCGTTTTGCTTTGTTTTGGCAGGGATACCGCTCCCGAAAAATCGATCCTATTTGAATGCTCGCGGCACACTTTCGCGTGATGATTATCCGTTATTTGAACTTTTTCCGATTTTTACGACAGCTATTTACGGCGCGATTCGCTATGAATGGCATCAATTTTACTTAACGTTTCGTTTTTTTTTTCCTTTTCGACCAAATGGAATTCGGTTAGTAAGTTTAAGAGAATTAATTTACTTGTAGGAACGTGTGAACGATAATATCTCAGAGTTACAAGTTCGAGAGCTGGAATTAAAAAAATATATATTTTATCGTTAATCTGGAGAATAAACTTAATGTTGAGATAAATTAGAAAGAGATTACATTTTAGGATAGGTTGTTAAAGACACATCACCTTAATTTGTAATAAATTTTCCGTTTATGAGTTTCAACTTTGAAAAATGCAAGTATAAAATAGATAGTACATGTATGTACTCTAAATTTGATTTAAGTATACATAAATTTTAAACTTCTAGTTAAAATTGTTCAAAAGTAAGGATATGTTACGTGGAAAATCGTAAATACATATTTATCAGTTATTTATATTGAACATTACTGACGCAATTTGTAATTATTGAGTTAAGGCGACATATGGGATAACATTTGAAATAGTAAAGGTATCCCTTAAATATTTGAAACGATTCTTTTACCACGTTTTTCCGAATACTGTATTATTCAGTGTGTGAAAATTCTGAAATAAGTGAACATCCTCGCGAGCTTGACGTATTCCGTATGTTTTCCTTTTTATTAAATTTATCCCGGGTGATATACGTTATTGCGCCGTTTATTGAAAACACGTAACTTACAATATCCATCTTAGTTACCGTGCAGCCGGCGATCGATCGAAAGAAATAAAGTAGTCACTTTGCGAAGTTCCGATACTTTCGATTGTCCGAACAATTCGGATTCGCGTTTTTACTTGCAAAAAGCGTCGCGAGATTTGTAATTCAATCAATGAGCGCACGAAGGAAAAATGGCCCTCGAATTGGAAAAGTTTTACGGGCGCTCTTTAATTAAACATTGATCAAAGTGACTTTTATAATAAACCCAAGCCTTTTGTATAATTATCCGAATTATTTGAGAACGCGGACGGTTAATTGAACTATTTGTTCTTCGAGACGAATGAAAATCATTGCGATTGATTTTCAATCATTAATTTTTTTTAATTATAAATCGTCCATTCAGACATTTTTTATGCTCGTTCCAATGAATCTCGCAATATGAAATGATTTCATCTTAAGCAGCTTTCGGCCGAAAATTACGAGTTATAGTTCAAACCAGAACCGAGTATCAATAGTGATCATTCCGTGCAAATGGGATCGGCTTATGGAAGTTTTACAGCTTTTTGATCCAGGTGTCGCATCCGCGAGGAAAATACGATACAGAAAATCGCTTGCAATTTAGTTGTTGAAAAGGTTCGAGAAAATTGAAGCGCAAAAGTTAGCGAACTGAAAATGGAGATGAATAAACGTGTAAGGTCGTAAATAAAGCGAAATATCACCGTCGTTGAGTTATGAATATTCAAAGTAGTGAAATTGTGCTTGAATCCCGTGCGAGATTGACACATTCCTAATATACTCTTAAAAATTCGTAGTACACTAAAGAAAATTTATGTCAAGTTTTTCTCACGAATTCAAAATATTTCCTGTCGTGCATTTAAAGTTCAAACGTAATTTGAATGTACATATATCGAATGAAAGTCACAAAATTGTTATTGTCAAATCAAATGTATTATTTTGAAAGAAAAATATATATATTTTTTGAAAATGGATATTTTTATCAAATGTTTAACTTTTTTTGAAAAAAATCCTAGTAAAAACGATCATGTTAGTATTTTAAAAATATAATGAGTACATACTATCAATACATTGACAGTAACCCGCGTGGAAAGAAATACTACCAGCTGGTCTGGTAATAATCTGGCAAAAGTCTGGATTGTAATGGCGAGCCAGACGTCTGCCAGACGCATACCGTACTAATACCAGACTTCTGAAATCTGGCTCTAGTATAGCATAAATCTGGCATGCGTCTGGCTCGCGATTACGATCCAGAATTTCGCCGGACGAGCTGGCAACTAGTTTTTCCGCGCGGGTAGCTAACGCCAAGGTGAATTTTCTCCCGCTGATAATTACTTCGACGCTTCTTTCATCACCGAAATGCATTCGCCATCGAAATAGTCGGGTCTTTTTCTAACGGCTTCATTCCGTAATTACGTCATTAGCGAAAAACGTTGATGCCGGGGGCCGATACTTTTACCTCTGATACCGATCAGAAGTAAAAGATGCGGTACAAAGAGGTAACGATATAATCCCGTTAGACGCAAACAATTTGTTCAAACACAGTGTCGGGTTGTTAATCAATGGAGCTAATCTCTCAAAGATCCCGAGGATAACAGGAATTTCGCTTTGCGTTAACGTAACGCTGAAAACGCTGTGAGATGTCGGCGTGCCGATATAATGTTGGAAATGTAATCTTACAGGGCGGTATCTCCCGGTCTGTTGCTCCAATGCCTCTTCCCTTTTGTGATGCCTATTACGTCGATGAAGCCCAAGCGGGCTATTCCATTTGCTTGCAGCAGATCCAAGTGCCGCTACTATCGCGTCTAGAGCACCGGACTTTCGAGCAATCAGACATCCCTGACCGCAAATAACACGCTGATTGAACGTCTTTGGCATGTTCCGAACCACTGGTATAATTTACCTGACGGCTTTTATCACATGATATTACCTTCACTTTTGAAGTCTGTTGTAAAGTCATGCTATCCTTTTATGTATTTGCTTGTTTGTTTTTTGTTTCTTTTTCCTTTTTCGTCACTAAAGATGCATAAAAACTTTTCCTATTCACACCCTTGTTTTGCACTCGGTTGAAGATGTAAAAGTAATGAAGAGATTTTTTAATTTCTTCTTCGTAGAAAGCACTTTATTCCTCGGAGCTGCAACCTGAAAATCATAAAGCAGCTCGTCGCGGTTCGATCGGCAAGTTTCGTTATCATTTTAACGGCGCGTTTAAAATTTTAATGCCAATTCCACGACGGTATCTTGGCGCAATTTTCCTGCCCGCTTTCCTCGATAAATTATCAGGTCAATGTCTGTCTTTGCTGTCATTCGTGATCGGTTTAACAAAAGCGCATGTTAATTGAATGTCGAATGTATAAATTGCGAGTTACTGATGCAACATCGCTGATAAGTGTCTCCGAAACATTATTAATTATACCGTTCGCGAGGATCCGAATCGACCCGCAAGCTACGTCCCGGCAAAAGAACTCGGCCGTTTCATTACCCGACCGGTCGAAAATGAAATTGGTTCGGTAACACGTTTATCGTTGAATCACGATTCAATTAAGTTACCGTGGACGAGTGTCGCATTAAGATCGAAACTGTGAGCGAAAGTTTCGACACTTTGCAGAATTTTGATATCGATCTCGCTGTTATGCGAGATTCGCATGGAACCTTTCGGAGCGCCGCTATTGATCGGGCCGTTGTCAATTTATCAATCCGAAAGCCGAACAATGACAATTGGAAGTAATTAACTAGCTCGCTGGTTCGCCAATTCAACATCAATTCCAATCCTTTTGCCTAAGGAAAATCGCAAAATTGCTTCCTAATGTTATTGTTCCACTATCGTTTCAAATGTTCGCGCCGCGCGAGTAAAGCAGTCGTGGGAATTAACGCTGCAACCGTACCGATCCGTTCGTCCTTCCCTTACGCTTTTCGCGTCGAGAATGCAAAAGTCACTTTTTTCCTCGAAATGGAAAGCCTACGTCGGAGACGTTTTAAAGTGGCGATGAAATTCGGGACCGCGCATTCCGGTGCGACGTAATTGCTTCGAATGGCTTGTTATCGAGCACCGGTTATTAAGTTAGAAATCACGAATTCACGATGCGGAAAAGTGGCGAGTCAGTGGCGGCGTATTGACCCGAGACTTTTTCAAAAGACTTGCCATTGACTAAGCGCTCGCCGACTACGTCGGCGAGAATAATCCTCTCCGGCGCATCAGCGGCAGAAGTCGTTTCTCCGGGACTGCAGGCCGCGGCCGAACGTTTCGCCGAGCGTCGTCTAGTCAGATCCATTCGGTCTGACGTGATCCGCGATGCGTGAAGTTACTCTCGGTTGTTTGCCTTGGACCAATTAAAGTAGCCCAACCCCGTCGAGCCACCCTCGGCCCCGCGCCACCCCCGCACCGGCGCTGCACCAATGACTATATTACCTGATGTATTCCTAATGGCCAACTCAGCGTTCCTGTGGATGGCACTTCAGAAAACGCTTCAAACGCAAAGCAAATGCCAGTCGGCGAACGGATTTTCGAACGCCGTAGTTGGACAATAACGCGAACCAAAAGCCGGGTGTTTTTTTTTTTTTTTTTTTTTTTCTTTTTTTGTAACCCAACCTAAGCGCTTATTTGGCCGTCGCGTCAACGATTGCTCGTTTGTTGGGCCGTTTGTTGACACGTGTCGGTAGAAATGCGATTTGTCGCTGCCAAAAGAAATGGCCTTTCGGGACAATTTCGTTGCGTCACGCGAAACTCAATAGCACGTATTGGCGCGTGAACGAGCAGCGCTCAAAAGAACGTGGGTTTGACGCGGACCGGCGTTGCCGTAATAAACCACTCGGAGATACGTTTAGTTTTGCGTTTTGACTCCGTTCGCAGTATAAGCAATGTAAATGTCAACAGTTCCGATACTTTACTGTGAATCGGATCGATGTTTAGGTTGTTTTGGATTGCAAAGGTGTTCGCGTATGACAATGGCTGGATTTTGAGATTCGCTGGACTTTTATGTATATTAGTAACATTTTATACAGGGAATAGTTTCTTGCAAGTGTTATCATATAGTAAAAAAAAGTCGAAATATATATATATATATATATATATATATATATATATATATAATTTAGCATTTTAAATTTTATAAATTGTGATACAAAGTTAGTAGACATTAATCTCCAGCGGTTAATTTCTGTTTACGACGTAATACAATTTACTACCTTTCAATAACAATTTTTGAATTGTGAACGCATGTATTATCCTCAGGGAAGATAATCATTTTTATAACATATTTTTCTCGGTGTACTTGCTGTTGAAAATCGCAACGGATCGTTTGTTAAGCAAGTTAAAGAAAATTAGTTATAAAATCAACTGTATAAAAAAAATGTTTTTCGTAAACTACATTTTCAAAACGTTTCGTTCTACAGTCACACTTTCGTTGATCACATTTCACCGTTTGAAGTTTCGCAAAGTAGCAGACAATTCGTTCAAAGAGAAAGTGCTTCTTCGTACGAATCTACTATTTTTGACAGTAAAACGGTACGGCCGAAATTTCGAGCGAGGCTTTAAACGCGTGTCCCCTGGTATAAAGTCATCGCGACGTATTCGAAATAAAACGAATGTCGACTTAGCGTATTCGTAAATGATTTGTGCCTCGACGGGAAGGACGGAAAAATGGCCACATCAATTCGGCATTTGGATGCCAAGTCAACAAGACGTCAAGTGTCTCGCGGGGCGAAATAAATGACGCGGAACGAGCGACGTAATTTCGGCGCGAGCGATGAAGCCATCGGCATTTGAACCGAATCGCGCCGCCCTTCCACTTTTGCCCGCCGCGTTCGATCCTTTTATACTTGTAACGTGTTTTCGTTTTTCCCCGTCGACTCGTTTCTCTTTCACGTTCGCATCGCCAAGCCGAGCCCGAGACATTATACGCCGCTATTTTTCGCCAATAGTTATTCGCGATATTCGATCAAAAGTGTTTCCTCCACCGGCGCCGCTGACTCACAAAAAGCTCGAAAGCCCATTACGCGCCGTGTTTACTTTTTTTTCATGGGATTTGGCTCGCGTTATGAATTTACGCACCACGAAAAACCCCGTTCTCAAGCCCAAGCAAATTAACCTAATTTTTTTTAACCTTCTTCCGATATTCTGGTTTATAACGAGCTTGGTATAATTTTTGTTAATCGAGTATTTGATATTTGAACATTGAAATAAAAAAGAAAATTCGAATTGGATATTGGACGTGAAGTAATATAAAGTTCAATAATGATTTTTCCAAATGAAAAAAGGATTTCCCAAAAGTCGTAATCAACAGTATTTTTCGGATATTTCTATAAGGACGTCGAAGAGGATTATCACGAAAAATACTTTCAAACACAGACAAAAGAAGAGCGATAAGTTTTCGGCTTTTGAAAAGCGTGATTGATAAACGAATGTAGATTTCAATTAAACTTTGAAAAACTTGTAGTTTGTCGAATCACTGAGGCGGTTAATGAAAATTCGATAACGCGATGAAACGATAAACGAGATTGCGTTGATCCTTGCAATATTTATATCGTAGTGGTTCCGATCTTTCTTTCAATAGTCACCAGTTTTCTATTGCGTACTCAGATGGTACGGCGTTTTCATCGTTATAAAACACAAACGAAATAGAACCAAATTGGAGGCAAAGAGATGCAACCGTGACATGCTCCAAAAGGCCGAATTCGGAAAAATTACGAAGTAATCGTAAGTTTCTATATTTTCGCAAGTTTTATCAAGCAATTTTTACGTGCTGAAAATATGTTAAAATTTTTACTCACGAGTTAAAACTGATCGCTGAATAAGATGAAAAAAGAGAAACAATAAAACGTAAAAAAAGCCCATAGAACCAATATTCGCGAAAAGCTGACAAGAAGCCATTTCCCGATTGCGGTAAAGATGAAAGTTGTAGTAAGGTGGAATTGCCGCTTTTTCTCGCGGAAACCGGCACGTGGTGTAAACCTCACGAAGGAGATAAAACTCTTTCTACTTAGATCGAACCAAAAAATGTAGTGAATTCCGCGCGTATCTTTTCTTTCACTATTTCTCGTTCGTCACGGTCTCCCTCGCGTAACCCGCATATCACGCGAAATGCACTTTTAATAGTTTTCTCGATTCTTCGGCGAGATTTATTTCCATGAAATTTTATTACACTTTTCATATATTTTATAATTGATTCTTTTGCGCCCGTAAATCATTGGGTGTTGAAATTATTTGATACGAAAGCCGACATTATATAATTGCGAATAAAAAGATTTTTCCTACTTTTCATTTTCCTTTTACAATAATTTTATTCAATTTTCGACGTAATGAAATATTGAAAAAAATGTATTTCTGTGTCAGTATCATTATATTATCATTATATATATATCAGTATATTATCAAAGCGTGTAACATTTTGATGAAGTTGAGAATGCCTCACTTAATTACTTGAAATTGCGACTCGGCTAAGTGGAATACTGAAATATGTTATAATCAACATCTAGTGGAAATGATCAGTTCAGTATTTATTGCCAAGTAGTACTTGTCGAGTTTATACGCCTTCGGCATTTTGTCTTTCGTCCTTTCTCGACCTTTTTCCAATTGCTTTCCTCGTTTTGTAATATCGTTTGTTTGCTTTCTATTTCCTTGTTGTAAGAAAACGAAATAATAAATTAGTGGACAGGAAAAAAATACATACAAGTTGCGCAAAACGGTCGAAATTTTTTCAATTGTTATTTAACTACTAAAATTAGTTGGGTCAATATTTTTTTTCACAATTTTGTAACTATATAATTTATTAATATTAAATACTTTTATTAATAGTAAATCAATGTTTGTATTTCGCGGAAGCGTTATATTTGTTTTGAAAAATTTTTTTTTTATTATCCATTAATATAAACATTTTACTTAATGCCAAATATGTAATGATAATATTTACGAGTATGAATTGACAAATTACAAAATTCATGCAATTTCCCCTGTTTTATAGTGAATGTGACTTCAACAATTCAGCTCAGTCCTTGTTTTACAGCGTACCATATTGCCAGGCGAGCGCAAGCATCACGACCAAAGTTGGCAATTTTTTGTTTCAACCTTGCACTTTACTTTCCGGAAAAATGATCGCCGAATGTGAAATTAATATTCGCCGGCGATACAAGTTCGCACGAGGTGGCACTTTGTCGGCGGAAAAAAGTGCGTGCGATGGAGACTTTATTTGCTCGGCGTTTTTTATCATCGGGTCGGATGTTCTCATTGGCCCGATGGTTTTAAGGCTTCGAGTCATCTCGGCGAGTTTTTTCTCCAGAACCTCGGCTTTTATCGCCATTAACGCGGCGCTAGCCGTGCAGTACCCCCCGCGGTCACGCTCACTTTACGTACGGTTCCGAGCGCTGAACGTACCGCCGTCTAATGTCGGCTACTCCCGTGCAATACTTTACTTACGATATTTACACGCACTTAGCTCCGGAACCGCCTCCCGGGCATTTATTTCGCCGCAAAAAAAGGGTCCGAAGGTGCCCTTTTTGTCACCCGCCATGACCGTTTCGCAGCGAAATGGCGCCGGGGAAAAAAGGTGCCACGAATTGCCAACGCAAATAACCGACGGATTTCCCTTCGCAGCTTCGAATGCCGAAAGCACTTGGAAAATACTTTTATACATTTCGAGCGGCGCGGTTGTACCCGAAACGCTGATGAAACGAACTTTTAATATCTTCCGTATTGTCTGAATCGGTAAAATACTTCGCTCGGCTGTATTCTCCCTTCACCCCGGGATTATATTACAATGGCTTTCTTTAGCGGCCTCCGCGCCTATCCCGATTTTTCGTTCACTTTAATTCTGTTTAATACCCATTCCGAAGTTGGAATATATATTTTCTAACATCTTGATAAGGGAAAGAAAGTTAAAAGAGTTAATGAATTAGATTATACAGCGGGAAAAGTCAAGTGAGCCGCGGCAATGAAAACGCGGCTGGATAATAAAATTAAAATTTTGAACGATTTATTAATATGTTAATTTATTGTTGGAATTCATTAAGCGGGAGGTGAGAGAAAGAAGCAAAGAAAGAACGAAAGGGAGTTAAAATTTAAATTCGAAAAAGTTGGTCCTCGGAGATGTAAGTAATAAGAGAATCCGAAACAAAGTTACACCAGTGGGGAGAAAATGTAAATATTCAAGTTAGAGCGGAATACAAGGTAATGCTCGTCAGTTTATGATTATTTATGATTAACTCCCGCGAATTTCAAGATTTCGCGGGAATAACGGTTCTAATGGCCGCGGCTGGTAATAAAATAAACATCGCCGTTTCTCTACCATTTGAATGCGAAAAAAGTCCGGCTTTATGTACATATTATTATCCTGAACGGTTGACATTTGCGGCTACAACAGCAGCGACACATCAAACAGAGTTTAAAAGCTTTTGTTCCCAAATAAGCTCGCTTTTCAACTAACTGCGCTCAAACATCAGCGTGTACGGCGGGATTGCCCTGAATTCGTGGCGAGCATCTACGTGACACTATTTATTAAAGAAAGACACGTACGATAATAGCGGACTCCGAGGACACACCCGATCTGCGGCTTGAGGTAACGTTTACGTTCATCTCTGACCTGAGAGACTCATTGATAAGACACCATGTGCCGTCTCTAAGAAAGCCCACGTCGTTTCGAGCTGATACCTCGTACGTTGTACCGCGTATCTTGTTTAGTTCGCGTTTAAGCTAAAGGGGGCGCACAACTGTGTCAAGTCCGTCGACAAATGTTCCCTTCAGGCTTGATTAATCTGCTTTCAAATTCAAAAACAAGTTTATCTGCGATTTCCGAATTATTCTGAAACAATTCAATTCAATGATGTATTATGCTTTGATTAAATCATTTTATATTGTATCGTAACAAGGGCGAAAAGTTGGCGATTTCTAACCACTGATTTTTTTGTCGTGTTGGAACTTTCTAAATCAATGATACTATCTCTTTTAAATTGTCTCTTTGGAATATTTTCTTAAACATTTGTAACGTCCATTAATCTTCAAATTTAGACAATTTTACCAAGGTCTAAAATATTCTTTACTTGTTTAATATCGCAAATTCGTTTTTGGGTTCAAATTTTACCCAAGTGGCTAGAACATTGGGAAAGATAATCCTACATTATGCCACGTGATAGTTGACACAGTCCGTATCATCGTTCGTTATTCTAGCTGGTATCTCACGTTTCTTTACGACTTCGCGACAGCTTTACGCGAACAATCTCGACATGAAGTTTCACAGGACAGGGTATTTATGGTTCAACTGGTAGCTGAAAGCAGACTAAAGCTCCGCGTTGTTTGACTATTTTCCGATAAACCTTAATTGGCTTCATTCACTACTAACCGCACCACCCAGAAAACGTATTTTTCGACTTCGACGTTTTCGTGAAAATACGGACATCCAACGTGCATCAAGTTTTTTATGAATTACACAACATTCAAAGTTTTTAAGTACCCGCTAGAAAAAATTTACTGCCAGATAGTCTGGCAAAGGTGTGGATTATGCGTACGAGCCAGACGTCTGCCAGCTGTATGCCATACCACTGCCAAACTCTTAGACTTCTAGAGTCTGGCAATAGTGTGGCAGACTTCAAGACATAACATCCACACTTTTCTTCTGGATAGCGTAATTTTCACGGAAATAAAAAATTAATATCATAAGTTATACTAAATCGATTTCTCGGCGTAGAAATAAATTCGATTATCAAACATGATTGCCAGATTCGTGGGAAGAACTCCCGAAATAGACAACTGAAAGTGTTGTCAGTATTGGTGCCTTTTTCCAACGAATCTTGCAGCACTGTATTGATAATATCAATATACAAGGATATTTCATAATTTCGATTTTGTGCTTTTGTCGTGTGACAAACTTTACGCTTATGAAACCAAGTGCTGAGAACGGGGCAACAGAGTTCGCTTCTCCAGGAACAAGTCGAGACAGCTAGCATTGAAACAAAGACACCAACTGCATTTTTAATAACCATTTCCTCGCGACAACTTTGCGCCATTAATTTGGAAACGTTTGACGTAATTCGACTGTGCCCTCGAAGCCTTAGTTCCTTGATGTAATGCTCCTCAAACATCGGAGCTCGAAACTAAATTATATTGTACATTCCAGCTGAAACATACTGGAACAAAAGACGTTAAGAGGTATTATTTCCATATCGTCAAGTCCGTCGCCGCTTAGCGCGAGTACTTACGCCAATATCCGCAGCAAAGTTTGTCTCTGCGATCTAAATACTTGGAGGAGATGGCGCTCGTAAGGCGCGGCCCGAAACTATTGTAATTGGAGCTCGGCGCTGCTTCGCATGCGTGCCGCGTGGTCCTCCTTTTTACGTGGCCACATGAAACCCCCATTTCGACTACTTCGGATGATTTTATTGACGAAAGTTTTAGCTCGATGATTAAACACTGCAGGGCGAAATTGGTACGCAAAGCGAGATAAATCACGCTCGCGGCCGCAGCAGCTGCGTGAATTTCGTACATTGCGCAGCTTTTAACCTCGGGTTTCGGATCGTTTATATTCTCGTTATTTGTCTTTCTTCTTCAATCTGTTTCTTTATTTATTGTAGTTTTTTTCTAATTTGAATTCGTTATAAATTATCTCTACTTACTATGTTATTTTTTTTTTTTTTTTTTTTTTTTTTTTTTCCAAAAGAAAATTTTTGATTGGTTTTGGTTTGGGCTGTTTTTTATACACATCTCCGAACCCCCGTAACCTCTTCAAACCTCGTTTCCCTCCGTCTCCTTGGAAAACAAAAAAGACTACAGCAATTTAATCTCCTTGACTTACTATAACTTTTTATTATATTTATGCTTT
>JABFOV010002122.1:0-21252 GCA_022817685.1 Aradophagus sp. ZL-2020 | reverse complement strand
CAATAAATTCGATGTTTCAGAATAACATGATTTAATTTTTTAAAAGCGTGAAAGTATAATCGTTTATTGTTAGTATTTTGTTATCATAAGCTGTAATTTAAAAGCGATTTGATTAAACGAATCATTAATTGGAAGTACATTATGATTTAATTATTTGTGCAATACAAATATAAATAAACGTCACTACGATGTTAATGTAAAGTATACAATTAGAAATCGTGATTCTATTAATTAAAATTAGGAATAAACGGCTGTTTTCGAAATTCTTCGTATAAACGAAAGTTTAAAACTTTTATACATGCAAGAAAGTATAACAAAAATATTTAAATTAGACTTTGTTAGAATGAATTTGAAGAAAAGAATATCGCAATTGAAACAACAGTTTTGTAACATTATTATAAAAACATAAGGAAATTGATATATTGCTTAACTCGATAGTTTGACATTTAATAAATTTGCTAGTTGATTTCATAATTATCTGTAAAATAATAAGGCTGTATTGTCAAGGAAATATAAGTCTGTATTGAATTTAAACAAAAGTTTTGCAACAGTATTGATTGCCATGAAACTAAAAGTACTTATAGTTTAAATAACAAAACGTATATAGCGTGCTTTTAAATTCCTTAAGTGCAATTATCGCTTTGAAATCATTTACATTATCAAAAGATGTTCCATTTAGTTACCTTGTTTAGTTACGATTTCTATTACGTGGGAGATAATCACATGGGATTAAAAAAATGAATTTTCATTATGTTTATTTACTATTGATGAATCATTCATTAACAGCTTATCGAGTACAACTGTTGCACCTGATTATACATAATCTACTTTGAATCTAATCGTAAGAATAACATGGAATTGAAATTATGTCATCTAATAAAATGATCGATCTAAAATAGTTTAAATCACTTTCTGTCGTCGATAAAACGTTAAGACTATTACAATGCAAGAATGTAACAAAACATAAAACAAATGAATATAGTGTCCAGAGAAAATAGAAATGGTGCAAAAATAGAGCAGACGTCTCAACAGACATCGATTTGAAATGGTTAAACAGACATTTTTATAATTAGCTGAGAACTCATTGAAGCTATGTAATCGTTAAATGCTTTGATCATAGAAAAAAAAATACAAAAGAATCAAGCGATAATGAAAAATGACATAATTTGCTTTGAAAAAACATTTACAGAAATTGAAAACGTTGCACAAAAGTATGAATCAAAAAAATGTTCACTTTATACATGAATGTTTAAAATTGTTACTACAACAAGTTCAAGTTCCTTTTACAGGTCTGAACAAGTATAACTACTGACTTTATACTGTTGAGTGTTAATAATAAAAAATGTATAAATGAGAAACTGTGATAATCACAAAGTATATTTAACATCAATTCAATTCACAATACAAAAAAAAGCGATGTATGTCTTTTAAAATATTATATTGAAAAATAGATATAATATCAATAATGAATGCAAAAAATGTATTATATTATAAGTAACAATAAATATTGTAGTAAAATAAAACAATTCTTGACCTAATTATCTTCGCTCACACTGTGGAAACGATAACGCCTGACGATTAAAATATGTAACGGTCAATGACCGTAATTTTAAAATAAACTTTAAATGCCTTATGCAACTAAAAGATGTAAGTAAATGATAAAAATAACACACTAGAAACACTTTTGCAGTGTTACTAAAAATTATTTATAGTATTTTATCTTTACAATCAATTTTCTGAAATATTCTGCGACAGTTTTTTTCCCGATTCGGAATGTATTTTTCAATTTCTTTCACAAATTTTTTTCAAGACAAGATATTATAAAACTTGATTTAATTTATCTCGAAGTAAGTATAATACTTTACTCTTTGTGAGAGTGGATAAAAATGGAATCAACCGTTTCTCGGGCTGTAAAATTGCTCTCAAGTGTGTTTACAGCTCTAGGGCGGTAAGTTCCCTTTTGTTTCCCTTGGACGATAAAAGAAACAATTTTAAAACTGACTAACGAATGTTATCATTTATTGCAGAGTTCCATCCGTAAAGTAGACGGTGTTAAATTTTGAAAGACAGGGATAATCGACCGTTTCAGGACATACTCTGTATCTACGTGACTTCCGCATGGCGCGCGACAGCCGTAAAAGCTCGAAATTGCGAACGTCAAAGTGCAACAGACGAAAAGCACGGCGTGCGATATATTTACGGGAACGAGGAGACTTGGAAAATAGTGGCAGGAGTCCAGCCTACCGTACGAAAATAGACTTCTCAAGCGGCAGTCTATTCGACCGCCGTTGTCTTGAGCTAGTGCCGTGCGGAGCCCAACACGACGACGAAAAACGGATCCCCGAGAAAACCACCGTAATCTCATGAGCGTGAGTGAGCAATTTTTTCGTTGTTCCGGACAGGTGGTCCGCAAGTTGGGACCCTCGTTGGAACTTGACTCGAGCCCCAAAAAGTGAAGCTTTCCTCCCTCTTCCGGCGAGTGTCGCCGCTACGTGTGAACCTCGCAAATTTCGTTTCACTTTGTCGGTGACATCGTGGCTGTTTGAAAATAGTGCGAGATGGTACATAAATAGAAGAAAGAATTAGATGACAATGCGTACAGTTTGATGACAGTGATGATGTCGATGGCTTGGGATTTGATAGGTGATTTGAGGGGTCTGAAGACTCGTTTGTCAGGCACGAGTTCTCCGCCAGAAACCAAAGCTTCTTCGTACGTTTGATTGCAAATTCGATCAATTATCGAAATCAAATTTTGCTTAACGGAATTTGTTACATAACGATTTTCATTGAAATACGGATATTAGAGAAGTATTGAATAGTTTTTGTCTTGAAAACATTTTTCATATATGTATGATTTTGTTCTTTGATCCATTAGTTGTATTAATATTAAGAAATAATAAGAAATATTTCTTATTACAAAAGCGCGAAAGAGATACTTTGTGATAAATCTCTAGTGTGAAAAATTGTGTTTGTCGTGTATATTTATTGTATTATATTTTGAAAAGGAACAATTTATAAACATTAAGTTAATATTTAACAAGGTTTACTGTTATTTTGTTTGATACAAAAATTATTGATTGCATTATGTTGTTAAGCTGTATTTTTTAAACAACTTTAAAAAATACAGCTTTATTTATCTTTTCAAAATATAATATACGATAAACTTTATTCACGTTTCTAAGTTCAAATTTATCTTTTTGAGTACTCAAGAATATTTAACAAACGTATGAAGAAAGCAATCTTCGATTTGAACGATTAAATGATTAAACGATCATAAAATCATAGGAATAAAAAGGCTGCTGCGTGAAAAATGTAAATCGACGGTATTTCCGCGTGGACCTAATAGGAACAGGAAGAGTAAGAAAGTGCTATTTTTATTAGAGTCATAAGAAAGCTTGTCACCAAACTGTACCGATGAGTTCTCCGAATATTCCGAAAATTTAAGTTATGATAGTCACCTGTGAAGTTGAAAACCTCGGTCATTATTAAATCTTTATTTTATCGTTCTAAAGAAGTGTTAAAAACTACTGCAATATTTTGTACATGAAACTCGTTTTTTAAATGCTTTTAACGTCTCAGTTGGGAGTTTCTTTTTAATATATTTACATTACAAAAATGAACAATAATTTTGTTAACTTTGTGTATATTTAAAAACAGTATATACTGCCTAGCATATACTTCAATATATAATAATTTCTTCAATTTTACTCTAATTTTATATACAAACTTAGATCTACATAATGAGAATATATTATGCATATACATATATATAGCCAATCGACTTCCAAAGTGACCCAAATACGTTTATAAATGTAGCAAGCGAAATAAACAATGTCTACATATGAATATAGTTTGCGAATTTAATATATGTTTCCAACATTTGTAGGCTATTGAATACAGATGTTCATAAATTAATGTTGCAGAATCCCGGAGCAGATAAATGGCGGCCAATAGCCATCTCGAATCCTTCCACTCGACTACGTATGGCACATTCCATGCCTCACTGGGCATTGGTATGTAGGTCTCAAGTATTTTAATTTGAATGATAATTCCAAAATAAAACGAAAGATGTAAAAAGTCTAAAAAAGTAACCCAATGACATACATGAGAAGAATCGCAGAAGCACGTGCACTTCCGACTGTCTATTCTGTGCCTCGTGAAATCCACACCCGTCGTACATTTTATGCTTTTGATTTACAATGCATCTTTGACCTATTATATTTATCGCGCTGCAAAAATATCTTCTTTATATTATATAAATATCTTGACATCGTGAAATTGTTTTGTTGGAAATAACTAGTCGTATAAAGCAATGTTCGCTTAACGGAAGTGAGAAGTCGCTTTGATGATTTGCCAAGAAAATGTTGAGTTTAATGAAATGCGGGGAAACAACTTTTCACTTGGTCTCAATTATAATGTAAAAGATGTTATTTTTTTAAACGAAAGAGAATGAAAGATTGTAATTAATAATTTTTTTTGTTAAACAGTATCTTTGAAAATGTTGTAATACGTTGCGGTAACTGACTCATAATTTATTATTTTGAATAAATATTTTAAATAAATGATAAATCATGTCAACTTTTAACTTTAACATTACTAAACACTGATACTCGCTAATAGTAATTATCAATTAATTGAAATGAATTATACCTATTTCAGTTGCAACAACAGAGGAACGCCAGTCAGTCACCGCAAAGGCCGCCGACGCCGCCAAAAGTGCCACCGCCATCGCTGTCCGGTGATTGCGGAGACCCAGACTACGAGATCATCGAATTTCCACCCCAGTCCCAAAAGTCGATTCAAAAGAATGCAGTTCAGAAGCCGTTGAACGTTTCGCTGGCGAACGGCAGCGGAGCCCGGAAGTGCGCACTCTGTGGCACCGCGGTCGTTGCCGTTCGATGCAACAGTTGCGGCGACAGCTATTGTGAAACCTGTGACGAGGTCAACCACAAACACCCAAAGAGACGAGGTCATATACGACGGCAAATCGTTCTCGAAATGAGCAATACCAATCTAAACAATAACATGGTGAAACCGCCACTTCCGCCAAAGGGTCAGGTCGCAAATGCCCCACCTGTTCCGCCACCGAGAAAAAATCGTAGAAACAAACAGGTAGGCTGCACTGTGACTTAAAACTATTTAGGAGCCAAAGGACATTATTTATCATTTATTATTCAACTGCTAATGCTTTGCAATCTTTTAATAATAGTGTTTTGCAATATATGCATTCTAAACAAATGTTTTAATTATATATTTTCAAGTTAAGTATTGATCAACATGAACAATCAGAAAGTGTTACAATTATTATTTCCTTTAAGATATACCGAATTTTTAACTTTTATTGTTATTTGAAGATAACAAAATGTGTCTGAACATTGCCGAATAAATAGTTATCTTTTTTCATTTCTTTTACTCAGCGTGCACACGATCAAAGTAAAACGATTCGTCGAGGTTACTGCGCTCGTGTGTAATTTAAGGATGATTCACACAATGTTTTGAAATGCACAGTAATAACCCGCAATTAGATAGTTAACTCGGAATTTTGCATTGTTTGAAGTCGATAGAAACAATTCATTTAGTTTGCATTAGCGAGGAAAAGTTGTTATAAATTGAGTACATGAGATTGAACATGAACTGATTATAAATAATTTTTTTTTTTATATATATAATAAGAATTCTAAGTTAATTTATGGCAAGTCCATTTACCGTATACGAATCGTACGTTAAGATTTTAGTTCAGACCATTGTAACTGCAGTTTCTATTATTAGACATAAATTAATCTCAATGGTATATATTCATCCAAGATCTGTATTTCCTAGATGGATATCACAAGGTGTATTATTTAAGCCGCGTTGAAGTGAATGATTACTGTGATGAAACAAAAGTGTTCATTATAAATTTAATCGATAATTTTATAAATATATATAGCATGATTGTATTTTGACAACCGATGTCAAACGCTTGTAAAACATTCAAGACGACTACAAATAAAGACATCACACCGAGGCTACCACGTTGGGCTCACAGTTTTAATAATGGCAACGCGCTTCACGTAATTTTCTCTGCGCATACTTATATTGTATATAAACATGATGTCTAATACAGTGGGCTGTTGAAAATCAATCTGCCGTATTCACTAAAACCCATACTCATTTATTCGTAACGGCACGGGAAACGTTTCTCCACCCGCGAGGAAACAACAGTCACGTTAATTTTACTCGAATTGGTTCAGTGGATATGGCAGACAGTCAAATAATGAAAATCAAACGACAATTCCCATACCGTTACTCATTCAGATGTAATCTGATTTCATTTTCCGACCTTTGGCATTTTATTTTCAATTTAAATTTAAAACTCAAAAGTTTTTATATCCTTTCTTTTGTTCGCAAAATAAGTGCAACAAATCTCGTTCAGACGTTGTTTTGAACATTGTTTCTAACTGTTATTTTGAAAATAAAAACCACATTAAAAACAATCGGATGTGTAACCCGTCAAATAAAGCTCAGGTTTCGCGCCTAGGCAAGAGCTACCGTAAGCCAAGGAGCCGCCGGTAAATCGATCGTTGAAAAATTGGGAGGTATGAGATTGAACGCGGAGAACGCGGCAAGGCCTTTGCCATCGATACCGGATTTAAAATCGCCGACAAAAACGTTGCAGAATTTAAATACCATCTCGACGGACGCTCCATGTTCGGACAAAATGTCCACGTTGCAGGTAAAAATGTGATCATACATACCGTATGTTTAGTTTTATTCTAAAAAATGTTTTCGATAGAATCTTAATTGCAATAAAAAATACTACATCCAAGAAATTTAATATATTGTTTATCTATAATTGTGTAAGTATAGAATGATATTGTTATATTTCTATTACAAACATTTTTATTATAAAACTCGTTGAAACAGAGAGTAGCAATAACAATAAAATTTCCAATATCACTTTGGTGAATAAATTAATATTTTATTAATGGGTTTAAATGTTTGGCGGAAAAATCGTACTCGACGGTTAAATCTTTAGGAAAGGTACAGAAGATACCAAGAAGCTATGAGAGCACAAGATGCTAACAGAAGAAGGCCCCCCTTGACGCCGAACGATATTTCGAGAGATTCCATAAGTCCCAGACCGTCGAATGTTAGCAGCCCTAGACCCGGCATTGTATCTCCGCCACCAGCGCCGCCGAGAAGCATGATACAGTCGGCCAGTGTGTGTGATTTATCAGTGCCAAACATGTGGACTCCACCTGGGATGCAACAAGTAATGCCTTTGGTCGCAACTTATTACTCTTAACGATTTTCGTTACGAACTGCGAGTTCGTTACAGCCAACGAAAAGTTGTCTTTTTGAATCCGCGAAGAAAAAAAGTGGGAATCGAGTCGGCTTTTTGCTTCAAATTAGAGTCTTTTATGACTGCAGGGAAAAAAGATTTTGTTGCACGTGTGTGGAAATGAAAGAATGATATTCATCATTAATATAACTTCTAAATCTAAATTATAATTGAGATGTAAAAAATTTCATTTGCATTTTTTACAATACCGTATATGTGTGTTTAAGTATTTATTTAAAGTAATTAATAATTAATTCAATATTTATTTTTAAGTGTAATTGTACATGAGGGTTATTACAATACTTTATTTTTAAATATTGTTCTCGAAATGAGACAATAGATTTTTCTTTCATTCATTGTCTTATTATCTTTTTTACAGGCTCAATCTATGTCTCATCTGGGAAACCCGTTTCTGTGGTATCCGCACGGTCATCCATGGGAATCTCATTTAGGGGGTTCCACAATGAGCCTCAACCACCCAACTCCCATGATATGGAATTATCCTATGTCTTACCCATCCTCACACATGCTCCCTCCTCATTACCCCGGAACATTTTCTCGTGCTCCAAGCCCAGCCAGAAGCTTAAAATCCGGTCGAAGGTCAAGAGCTCCGTCGCCTTCGCCGAGCACCAAATCCAAAAAGTCGACTTTATCGAGATCCAGAATAAGACGATCGCCGAGTTCGTCAGATGCCAGTTCCGAAAATTCCGATGTGTCAGATTTTGATGACAGACTATCAAGAAGTTCCAGAAGCATGAAGAGAGACAGCTTTAGTCGAAGCCGAAATAAGTTGTACCTTGACGATGACAGAGTTTCATCAAAATCACGTCGAGGGTTGGTTTATTTTAATAAATATTTTTTATGTGTGTATATTTTCTGTCGTTGTAAGTTTTGTCTGAAATTTATATAGACATGAAAATGAAATAAATCACAGATAAATATTTTATTAAAGAACATAAATTTGAAATATGTTTATATTGTAGAGCGTGGAAATCTGATGATAGAATGAGCAGCATGGAAGAACAGTGGTCCGACTTGTCGAGCAGACGCGGTTCTTCAGTTCGTAATACTGACATTGAAGAACAACAAGGAAAAGTCAGCCGACCACGGAACGACTTCGACAATGATAAAAGACTTCGCCGTGCTCCCTCCGTTGAATCCTCTAGCGATGTCAACTCCAAAAATCGAAAAAATCATGGTCATAGTACCGACGAAGAAAACGTACAACGCAGATCGAGTTACAATAAAGCTCGTTCCAAAATCACCAGTTCATCAGAAGACAATGAAAGAATTAACTTACCAAAAGGCTCAACCAAATTAAGCGATTTTGAAAGAAGACGTTCATTGACCACAAAAAGAATACCAAGTGATTCCGAGAGTCGTTTCGAACGTGCCAGATCCGGATCTTTCAAAAGTTCAAGATTGTCAGAATCAGAAAATGAAATGAAGAAAACGCGATTAAATAGACATTTTTTATCAAAAGAGTCAATTCAGAATATAGATAGAGACCAAAAAATTGATCCAGAAGTGAAACAGTTGGACATTAGCAACGAAAAGGAGCAATGGTCTTGTGAACACTGTACTTTTATTAACGAAGCCAAATTAAGGGTCTGCGTCGTTTGTTGCAAAACGAGGAGTTGCGTTCTGCCAGTAGTCGAAAAAGAACAATCACAAGTGATGTGCGACCTGAGCGAAAATGCGATGGACGTCAAAAAGAAGATGAGCCAGAAGGTCAGCAATGGCGAAGAAAGCGATAGCGGAGCGGCGAAAGCCAAAGGTAGATTTAGGCGAAAGATCAGCTTTTCTTTTGGGACGAAGTCTAAGTGACAAAAGTAGTTGGGTAGTTTTCAGAGTTGGTGCAAAGTTTTGAAGACGAGTTTGGATTCTGGTGACTTATGCTAATTTCCGTTTTAACGATAGACCTTCCCCCTTTCTTCTGAGTACGTAACTTGTTACACCTTTTTGTACACCAACCGTTCTTGTTGACGTGTTTCTGCGAACATCATGTGCTCAAGTTATATTTTTTGTATTTTTTACACTCTTATTCATTGTAATCATTGCGAGCCTTGTTTTTACATTTTATATAATATGGAGCAGATGAGCTTATCATGGAGTTTTGTATCACAACTGGACCTCACTTTTGATGTAATCATCTTGAATGAATAATAAACAAAAAAGACAAACACGCGAACACACACCAAATGCATAATCGTATTTGAATAAAGCGGGGGATTTGATGACACAAGTTATGTACAACTGTTTTATTATTCATTCAAGTCACCGAACTCGTATATCAAAGACGATAGTGCATTTGGCTAATCCTCTTTGAATTCATCAGTCATCTCTTGACAATTGACTTCCAAAATCCTAATAATCCTAATTTTTAAAGTACACTCAAAATGCAATAACATACGAAAAGAAACATTTAAACAATAAATTGAATTTGCTAATATAAAAGCATTTTCAATTGCTGCACATATATTTGTTGTACAAAGAATATGTTGCTGTTCATGCATTAAGAACAGCAATACACACTGTAATATATTTTACAATCCATATTATGCAATATCATTTTCTTGGAGTGTACCAGCAAAAAGAATTGCTAGATTTTATACTTGGAACAACAATTTTTTTCTTTGGGTAAAGTTTTCACTTTACATTTTGAAAAAACGATATTTTATATTAATTTTTAAACCTGAATAAAAAATATATTCCAAGGAACATACAATACAAGCAAAACATAACTCAAACAAGGATGTAGGTATGATATTTATTCAGTTACACAATCTAAACGTGCACTTAATCAAGTTATGAATTTGCCGTGATATTTGTTAACATTATAGCATGTTGAGTGTCATTTAAAAATTATCTGCTGTGAATCGCAAACTCTGTTACTAAAAATTTAGCATTTATAATTTAATTATAATAACAGGTTTTTCCTTAATACAAAGATATTTCACAAATAAAACCATTTTTGTTGTTGTAGGGTACTTACATTTGTCATTATGACTTTTTTTGTCATTCTTAGACATATTGCTTTTTATAATGGAAACAAAAATGGAATAGTTTGTCTGAATGATCGAAATACTTTAACAATATATTGCTGCATACAATTCAATGCCAACGTTTTAAGTTGATTGTTCAAATTATTATTAAATTAATATTTTTATATTGAAAATGTTCTTTTAATAAATTTTCTTTATTTTAAGAGAATGCTATCCATTAATCATGTATTAAAAAGAATCACAACATATATATTAAAATAACATTTATTCTATTAAGCTAGATTTGAGCAATCACTTTAAGTTATTTAAGATTTCATATTAATTGCATTTTTAATTAATAATGAACATTTTTTATTGAACAATGATGTATAAAGTAATTAATTTTTATTTATTTTTATTTATTTATTATATTATAATTTTCCAGATATTCAACTTAAAACTATTGAAGAACAGAAATCAGATGAAAATAAATGTCAAGATGTAACTTCTTTGATACCAAATTTGTCAGCACAAGCTTCTAGAGGAACTTCACCAATTAACAGTCAAAGTCAGATAGCAGTTACTGCAGAAAACGATAACAATACAATTACAGAAACTGATGAAACGAATGATGTAAAATCAGAAAATCTTGAACCTGCCATTAAATCACTACCTAAGGAAAAACAGCCAACGAAACAAAAAATAGAAACGAATGAAAATATGACTGTATCTACCGGAACTTCTCCTCCACCACAAAGCATTTCAACGCAGGTATAATTATATGTCAACTAAGGTATTGACATATTGTATACAACTTACATAAAGTTTATGGAAACATTCTTTAGTTCATACACAGACATGTGTAATGCTAAATTAAAGTTATTTGCTTTGCAGACATACGAAGATCCTATGCTCATTAAAAGGCATGAAAACTTCCGAAGATCTTCATCATTAGCGCCATCAAAAAGTTCAACAAGATTAGAAGATAGTGACTCGGAGGTACCTACTACTACTACTACTACTCTTGTATTATCATAGACTTTGCATTTACTTGTTTCCAAATTATATATTTATGTTATATATACAGTGTAATATAATAATTCATGAATAAGAAACGTATATATATGATGTTGTCATTACTGACATGAAATGACAATTGGAAATGAGTCTTTGTTTCAGGATATTGGATTTACAAATAGTCCAGATTCATATCACCGTTATCAACATTCAACATTACCTCATCGAGAAACTGTTCAAAGAAATTCAATTTCGTCACCTCTTCATTATTATCATTCCAGGGTAAAATTAACAAAATTAATTGATAGTCAAGAATGATTTCCAACTATTTTTATGTAGCTACTAATGCTTTAATACCAATACTTCGTTGTTATTTTCAGCTAAAATCTTTTACACACTTTATTCCATCATCGCTGTCTTAAAATATGCAACCTAATCGCTCTCTTTTATTTGCAACCACCGCTAAGTTTTGTTTGTGTAATAACTTTACATAATAATGCAGAGTGATTGCAGCCTCGATGTGATGTTTTAGATAGAAAAACCTACGTAATTAAACTTGTAATTAAATCAGTCGTACGGTATGTTTATATCCCAAAAAAAGTTAATGTAATTGAAGGAATGTCGACTGACACGTTTATTACATGCTGACAAATATGTTTTTACCCTAAATACTAAGCTTGCCTAGAAAAAGTTCAAACATAAACATAATATAAATTTCAATAATTCAAAAATCTCTTTTATTGTCAAATATGAATTTAATGTAATAATACCACACGATTTTACAAGTTACCCAAAATTTGCAAAAACATTTTCCTTGAAATTTGAAGTTTTGATTATGTTTGAACTTTGTTTGAGATAAATTTATAAAATAACATAACTTCCTTTTATATTAACTGAATTATAATATTTAATTTAATATAAAATATAATTTCATGTTCATAATAATAACAATTGAATAAAAATGTATGCCTTTCTGATTTTAGGAGCCAAGTCAATCAAGATTCAGTGAATCAGGAACAGACTCTATATTCCAAGGACCGGCTCTACCTACTCTGACCCGTCAAGGGTTGGAATTAGTAGACTTGCTACGCGAGGCGGAAAAGCGCGGTCTCTCGACGGACGACGTGCAAGTAGCATTGATCCAAGACCCGTCGAACCCTTTGGAATGGCTGAAAACTCAATGGCCTCATTTAATCGAGACTGTTCAAGTACTAGTGACCACTCAAGGAAAAGAGAAACGCGATAACGATATTGGATTGCTTTCTAAATCTGAAGCTAGAGATGCATTACGATTGTCAAAGGGTGATGCATGGGTTGCTGTCGCTGCAGCTATTCAATTGCGACAAAGAAAGGTTTTTATGTTTATTTTCCCCCCTTACATAAGTAAATGTATTTTTTGAATCAATCTAAAGTGATGGCATTTTTTTAAGGTTCAAAGCATCATGTCGAAAGGTAGTTTTGCATTAGTCAACGTAATTAATGCTCTTGACAATAATATGGGTAATGAAGAGGCTGCATTGTTGGAATTGCAAAAAGATCAGTTAAAACCTTTTTTAATGAGAATTTGGGGTCCCTCGGCTGGGGTGGAAAATAACGAAGCTGCACCATGGAAAGGTTTGCATATGTTTTTACATATGTTTAATAAATTATGAATAGCAGTACCTTTAGGTTTTTCGAATTACTTTGAATTGGAATAATGATTTTATTTATGTAATTATTTTACATCGCGTCTTTGATTTTGTGTAATTAAATTAAAAGCCTTTAAATGTTGAAAAATCATCCATGATTAAATGATTGAATTTTTTGTAAATAGCGTATCTTCTGTTAACTTTTCTTTAATAATTATCTGATAAATACAAACTATGAGGAACATTCTGTAAATGGCATAATAGTGATTCCTCTGATGTCATAACCACACATTTAAACGCGCATAATCGTCTGCGATATTCATTCACTTCTGTTCAATGTCAACCACATCCTTCTCTGGCCGTTTCTCTTTTGCACTTGTATCGACCAGTAAAATGTAATTATAGAACCGCTGTTAATATATACTTATATCGTATATGTATGTGTTTTTTGCACTTGCTGCAAAAATTTTCATTTCAAGTATTTTCATCTCTGAATAGAGGACAAATGACGTAACGATTAACAACGTTACCATTTCAGTCATCCAAAATGAGTCACTGTTGTAAGATTATAAAATCGTTTCAGATGCAGCGAGGACTTCTACGGATACGAAAAATTATCCGAAGGAGGATGAGGAATCGGAAGCACAGAAGCAGGTAACGTCCCCTATGGTAGATCATTTGCAAGCCGATTTTCAACAGCAGTTGGCGGCTTTGCACGAATTGACTGATAACTGGAAATTTGGAAAAGATCCGTTAATCAAAGCACTTGACGATAAACAGGTAGAACCGATTTACAAAAACATTACTATTAATCAACCAGAAATAACAGTTGTACCCAAAAACTCGGTTATCGAACCGCCAGACATTACCAGCGAAAAAGTCGAAAACAAAATTGAAAATATGAGCGAAATCGTCAAAACCACCAAGATCAAAGGCGAATCGATTGAAAAACCGATCATAGAAAATCTTACTGATATTCAAAGCATTGAAGGTTCAACGAACAATGATCCTAAGCCTATCGAATCTACGTCAAATGTACCTCAACAAGCGGCAATCGAACAATTAATAACGGCCATGAGAACATTGCCAGAGCAATTGTTAGGTCCCTTATCATCAGCTTTGGAACTATTATCCCCAAGAAAAAGAGCCGAATCGAAGGAATCGGGCGACAAAGACCATTCGATGACTAACGCGATTGAAACCGAAGCGCTCCAAAAGCCGAGCACCGCGGATTGCAGCAGTATTAATCAAGTACCTTCCCCTTTAACAGGCGCCGAACAGCGCAGCGAATATTCTAATGAATGCCTGCGACTAATCGTCGACCCGGTATGTACGCATCCGACGCCGCTTGATGTAACAAACGCAGTAAAAAATGGTCCAAGAGAACGAAATACTGTAGCTTGTTTAGTTGTTAATAGCGCGATGCACGAGGAAGTGGGTCAGACGATTGACAAGAAAGACGAGACAGCGATCGCAGAATTGCCTGGTCACGGCGATTCATCCTCGCATGTTGTTGACCCAAGGTCGACCGACAACGACGCGTCGGGAACAACGTTAGAATTAAATTCGCCTGTATCTGACGAAGACAAACATAGTCAGATGCCATCACCTGATCCGCCGAAGCAAAAGAAACGTGGCTCGTTTTACTCAACGCTTTCTGTTGTCCTAAACGCCTCTCCTAATGCATGCGCTAATTTTAATAACACGATTGCTGAACCGCCGAGCTTAGTTAACCATATTGCGGATATTAAGGTGGAATCTACGAGTACCCAGGTCGAAAATTGTTTGAGCAGTGAGGATGTTGAGTCTAATGAAAAGAATGGTAATAGCGTTATGAATGATGACAATACGAGGACAGAAAATGCGCTAGGTACTACGAATCGTGAAACATCGGATGGCAGTTTTGAAATTAAAATTTCAGAGTCTCCTACGTTGACAGTTAAAGATGGTGTTCCTATTCACAATGAAATTAAAACAGATGATAAGGAAATGAGTCTGGATGATGAGAAGTTCATTGTTGGTATTGTTGATGAAAACACTAATGTGATAAATAATAAGAAAGAAAATTGTAGCATTGAAGAGAACAAAACAATAAATGATAAAGAATTGGAAGTAAATATCGAAAATGATACAGTTAACAAGGAGGAATCGAAGATTAAGGTTGGAGAAATAAAGGAGTTGGATGTTTCAAAAGTAATTCAGAATAAAGATCTTAAAAATAAATCTGCAAAAAGTAATGAAGTTTGTAGAAAGAGCTGTGGCATTGTGATAAAATCTAGTACGCTCAGAGGGAGACCGCGATCTCCACTGAAAAGAATCTATGGAAGAAAATCGCCTATTAAATCGGGAAAAAAGATTGTAAATCCGACGATCAAAAAAGCAGTTCAAATCCCTTTATTTTCAAAAACAAATTATACCAACTCTGTGAATAAAAATGGTAAAGTTGTTAATAACAGAGATACACTTTCAAGACCCTTAGGAACAAAAAGTAATACACAGGTTATGAATAAATTTTCAAAATCTAAGTTACCTATGATAAAATCCACACATTTTAATTCGAAGTGTAAATCGATCTATAATAAAAAGGAAATTCCTTATCGTTTATGCAACCAAGCAAGAACGAGACTGCACGAGAAATACCAAAGAAATACTATTGCGATGGACAGGAAAAACTTGACAGAATTAGATCGTTACCAGAAAAGTCGTAGACCTTCGAAGATTCCGATTTTGAGAAGTCGTGTACCAGCTCAAACAGTCTGTGTAACTTTACAAAAACCACTTGACGCTAATGTTTCAAAGCCAACAATTGTAGTTATTAAGAAAGACACTTTATATGACACAAATAAATTCAAATGTGGAGATGAATCATTAATGAAGCAAGAATCAGTGGAAAAGGAGGAAAAGGTTGAAATGAAGATTGAAGAGTTAAAACAAGAATCAAAATTAGATTTGTTACAGATTGAGAAAGAGTCAAAATCAAATCAAAACCAAACAAACCAAAATCAAAATCTAGCCGTGAAGTCTGAAAATATAGAAATACAGAAATCTACGTCTTCTACAAGCAATGACAGTGAATATCAATCTGTCTCTGAAAACGTTTCTAAAATACACAAAGAAAATGTCGAAGAAAAATCTTCTGATGAAGAAATTGAAGAAGAAATTGAAGAAGAAATCGAAGAAGAAATTGAAGAAGAAATTGAAGAAGAAATTGAGGAAGAAATTGAAGAAGATGAAGAAGAAACAGATGAAGAGATACAAGAAAAAACCGAATCCATAGATGATGAAAGATCGCTTTTTCAAGAACTAGAGGATGAAGAAGAATTAGAAGAGGAGGAAGAGGATGAAGTTTCCGATGAAGAAATGGCAGCCGATGAAGAAAACGTTGAAGACGAGTCTCTTCATGTGTTAACAAATGTAGAAGACTTATTAGAAAAAACATTGAGCAAAATAAAGGCACAAATTTCAGATTATGAATCAGACATAGAAGAAGAAGTCGAAGAGGAAGTGCCGAAAAGTGAGAGCAAATCTTACAGTCAAAGTGAATCGACGTCGAACAACTTTGGGACCAAAGACTCTCTCAAGTCAGAAGGCGAATCCGTAGAATCTCTGATTTCGGATGAAGCTGAAATTGAGAAGACAAATAAAGAAATCGAGAATGATTCAAAAGTAGATGATGTTTCTGGTGAGCCTTCGGACACGGAAAAAAAGGATAAAACGAAAGAAGAAATGATGAAAGAAGAGCCTCTGAAGGAGGTCGAGTTTGAAATCGTGGAGAATCAGAAAGAGGAGAAGTTTAAAAAGCGGTTCTCGATCGTAGCAAGTTTCGTGGAGCATTTCGAGGGTAATGCACAGAGGAGGCCGAGGAAAAGCTTGCGCGAAAGTCGGCACGAGAAGCAAGCCCGGAAGGAGTCTCCCGAGAGCGAGAGGGAGGTCAGTAGACTGCCGGCGCTGTCGACTTTGACGCCCCGACAGGCCAATGTCTACAAAGAGCTCGGTTTAGATCTTTCAATATCAGTTTTGTCTTTATGAACGGTTTATTTTCGCTTATATCTATACCTATTTGTCGTTATGCAAACATGGTAGGTATCATCGTTGACGTAATTTCACTAACAGCTGTCTTCAGTCTGTTGAAAATGTTTCAAGTCAAGTTTTTGATAATTGCATTTCTTCATCATGGTCATTGGTCATTGACATTAACACGTTTTTCTTTTCAAGAGCTCGTTTCTAGACGTTGGTTGTTTCTTGCATGTCTTACAAAACGTTATCATAATTTTTGTCCGATCTATTTTTGCTTTTCAAAACGGTCTTGTAGAAATTAGTTCGATTCGATCATTAGTTGATGTAAGCAAAAAGTGGAATGATAATGTTTTATTTTGTTTAGAGAGTGGCAAGGCGATTACTGGCCGAGGGGAAAGCATCAAGTTATGACGAAGCTGAAGTGGCGGCAAGTCTTCTTGCGCTGAAATTCAATGACACCGATGCTATTCAAGCTGCTAAACAGTGTTCCACAGTAGAAGCCGCTCTTGCTTTTTTACAGCAGGAGTGTGAACTCTGCACTGGGCGCTTCGCCATGAGCAAAGTAAAGATATTGTTTACTTCATATTATTATATAGTATAATAATATTGTACTTATTATAGTCAAATTCAATTGTTTTAATAGTTACATATTTAAAGACGCTATTAATTAGGTGATTTAAAAAAATGTTCAACTTTTTAATAGATGATATCTATGCTAAAATGCACTCATCGATGTTGCAACGACTGCGCAAAAAATTATTTCACTATTCAAATTAGCGACAGAAGCATAATAGATGCGGTTTGTCCATTTTGTAAAATACCTGATCTTCGAGAAGCATCCGAGGATGAAGTCCTTGAATATTTTAGCATCTTGGACATTCAGTTGAAGTCTTTATTAGATCCACCAATTCACGAGCTCTTTCAAAGAAAACTACGTGATCGAACACTAATGCAAGATCCGAATTTCAAATGGTGTGTGCAGGTGAGTAAACATGAAATTAAAATATGTCTTGTTATATATTTTTGTAAAGCACTTAAAATTGAATCTGCTCGTTCCAACTTTCTAGTGTTCTAGTGGATTTTATGCGAATCCAAATCAAAAGCGTCTGATTTGTCCAGATTGTCGATCCGTTACCTGTGCTTTTTGCCGAAGATTGGTAATAACTTTTTGTTCATAATATCATATTACTTTTTTAAGTTTTCTCGTAAACAAACAAATCATAAAAACTTTCTTTTGTTAAAATTTCAAGTGGAAAGTAAAAATAAATATAAATTCATCATATATTATTTTATTTTTCAATGAATATTAAGTACAAAAATCTATGAATCTCCTTAGAATTAAAGTAATACTTAATTTCAACAGTGGGAGAAACAACACGAGGGAATAACTTGTGAGCAATTCGCAGCGTGGAAAGACGAGAACGACCCAGATAATCAAGCAGCAGGCCTCGCTAAACATTTAGCAGATAATGGAATCGACTGCCCGAAGTGCAAATTTCGATATGCGTTATCTCGCGGAGGTATTTTTTGTTCAAAGTATCCAAATTTAAAATTCTCTGTCCACTAGACAAAATAATATTTCCTTTTATAAATTTAATTTAAAATATTTAATGTAAAGAACAATAGTATGCTATTTTAGATACTGATTTAAATGTTATCAATATTAATCGATTCAAATCTCTTTCTTATATAAGAAAGAGATTCTTGTCCGACTTTTATTAAATACGTTGCTCTTAAATTTTAATAAAGCTCTGATTATACTGACAATATGCTGCTATTATCCTTTATTTTATAACTTTTTATTTTTATTGTAAATTGGGCATCTGATTGTATGATTCATTGTAAATGAAAATAAAAAACAATTATTCAATTTCAGTACAATAATTTATCTTTCATTGTATTTTCAGGTTGTATGCATTTCACATGTAGCCAGTGCAAGTACGAGTTTTGTTGTGGATGTGGCAAAGCGTTTGTTATGGGAGCAAAATGCGGTGTAAGTCCCTACTGTGCGAAACTTGGGCTACATGCGCACCATCCGAGGAACTGCCTCTTTTATTTGCGGGATAAAGAGCCAGCGCAGCTGCAACAACTACTCAAAGAAAACGGTATTCACTATGACACCGAGGGACCAGTCGGCGAACGTAAATGTAAGGTTCAGCTTCAAAAGGAAACTCCAACGGGAGTCGTTGATGCTGTTTGCAATTCCGATGTTGTGGAGGGACACGCCGGTTTGTGCAGGTTTGTATATAACAGTATACAAATAGTTTTGTACTTTATCGATAGACAAAATTTAAAACAAAAATTAAACAAACCTTGACTTAAAAATGCGACATCATTATAAAACTCTTAATAATATTAAAAAATAGATACGTTATAATAGACTATTTAATTACACTTTCTATATATAACGAATTTCTATTTCTCAATACTTTGTTACCAGATATTTTTTAAGATTTTAAAAAACGTTAAGCTATTAGAATTTGCGTGATGATAAGACACACTTCTTGATTATTATTTAGGATTCATTACGTTGAATATCTCGTTCGAAAAATTCGTATGACCCAACTGGAACCATTGCCATTACTCAACATTGACGATCTAGAAACGTGCGTACTGCGCGCCGGTTGTAAGCTACCGGCGAATTGGTACGGGCGTGATCTTCTGGATTATAAAGACGACCTGTTGAAGGTAATTGAACAGAAACAGTAGATTAAAATGGGTACTTTTCCCCGCAGGCAGCACTACATTGAATACTTGGCTAGTCTGGTGTTGAAAGGCAAGTTGGACCCCGTCGCTATCTTTGATTTGAAGGATGCCAAGCAAGAGTTGCGCCGACGGGGAAAAGTCCCACCTGCGAAGGACCAACAAATGTCCGAGCGGGATTATCTCGTGGCCTGCATTCAGGTGACTTGCTTTAACACAATGGTCTTTTTGTATTTTCCCATTCTTTAATTTTCGTTTCATGACAAAAGAAAAAACAAAAAAATTATATGCATTTGTGATTTTTCAGATTGTAAAAAAGGAGATTCCATTGGAATAGTGAACAGTCTGGATGAACGAAATAAATTTATTTGTAAGAGTATTAAATTTTCATTATTTTTATCTGTGATTAAAAGGCGGTTTAGAAAATAGAACATTCAAGTTTTATCCCAGTCCATGTACCTTACGAATGAATTTAATTTGTCGCTAATTAATTTTAGTCATCTTTACTGCGGTCTTTGTACTTATTGACTACTGTATATTGATTATAAATTATCCAACAAATTAACAATTTTTATGCAACGTTTTTTTTTAAAACAGTTCGCTCAAAAAAGAACCAAGTCCACTTTTTCTCTTCTTCGATGCGTTCTCTTTTAAAACATTCTCTAATTTAAGTTTATTTATTTGTGAAATTTTTTGCACTGGTGTAAGTTTCAATGATTGTTTCTTATTTAATTTCGTTTTACACACAGGCGTTGTTACTTTAGTCAATTTTGGAGTATTATTCGAGAAAGAATTATTTAACAATGAAGTATTCAAACTGCTGTTTGCTGAAATATTCAAATTGCAAAATTTGTCTTTGGGTTTCTTTTTCTTCTTTTTTTTTATATCCGCAATAGGTGTTTGTTCCATCTTGACTGGTTTTTTCTTTTTTGGCTTCTTTAAAGAAACTGTTGAGTATTTGTTACAATTAAAACATTTCATTTTAATTATTTGATTGCTATCTTTCAAGCTTTTTCTTTGTAATAAAGAACGCTTGTTTAAATTGTTTCTATACTGCTGCATATTTTTTGTAGCTTTGTCCTCATTTTGCTTTAGATGTTTGTTAGGAAGAATGTGTACTGTATAACTTCCAGGTCTCCATATTGCACTGCAATGTGCACACACCTTTGAGGTAGAAATACTCTTTACTCTTGATCCTGTTAGATCACTCATTATCCTATACAAATGCCTAAAATTATAAAATAATTATGGAATAAAATATGATTATGATAATATTGAAATATTTCATTGAAACACTAGACTTTCAATTATTTAATTTATTACAATTGATGAAAAACTTACATATAATGCGTTTGTAATTTTTGCATTGAAAAATCTTCTTTCGAACAATAATTTGTCAACGATTGAAGATGTGCCATAGTTAAAGTACATCTTTTATTTGTACTTTCACTAGAATTATTTTCTCCCATTTTTAATTTTGTCTCTGAAAATTACTATTAAAAAATACACTTCGTACACGTAACAGGGTGTTTTTTATTTAAAAAATACAATTTCAAACAGAAAGTATTAAAAGTAGGTT
>JABFOV010002121.1:0-21261 GCA_022817685.1 Aradophagus sp. ZL-2020 | reverse complement strand
ATCCAGCTCGTTCAGGCCGGCTCGCTTTGCCGCAATACGCATGCTTCCTGTTGCTCGCGCTTGTCGACCGCCTTTGAACTCCGGCGAGCTGTCACGGAGGGTTGGTAGACGGGCCACCAGACGGCAGTAACGATTACACCCTGATCCCCGTCGCCCCCGTGTCCTATCAGCTGTCTCCCTCCACGTCGCGGACCCACCCCGGTGAAACACGAAAGCGACCGAACATCGCTCGGCTGACTTCGTGTCGCCGGGGTTGAAACACCCTTCCGACTGCGTTGTATTACATCAACGAAATATATCACACTCCGCAGGATCGGCTTTGACTCAGCTGTCAGACACGAATCATTTCTCTTAGTGAATCCCAGGACCAGTTGAAAGCAAGGATGCACTGATTTGATCGTTCTCTGCGTAAAGTGAAATAGTACAATACAAAAGTTCATTATAAATGATCCATAACGAATTCCTTTGAATGGTGCAACATGGATGTCTCAGTAAGTCATAGAAATTCATTATGAAAAGTCAATAATGAATAATTATGATCTTGTGTAGGAGAACAATTTGATTTTGTTTACCGAGCTTAGCGTTATATGAAATTTAGGAGATATAAAAATTGTAGAAATATTAGAGTGAACATCTATGATTTTTTAAACTGTTTTTCCATGTACAATCATGTCTATTTATTATGAAATGTTCATCTTGAATTTCCATGATTTATCCAAATATCAAATATCTGACAATTCATTGCGAAATATTCGTAATGGACTTTATAATGTTTTACTATTTCACTTCAACCAGAGTACCAGTTTTTTGCTCTTATCGCTTCGATTCATTAGCTTGAATAGGATTTAATATCTAAATACTGTGTCATCTTACAAATTACTTTATCTGCATAATTGCACATATTATATTTCAGATAACTTTTACAAATTAAAATGTCTTGTTTCTTTGAGTAAAAAGAGTAGGGAATTTATGCATTACAGCATTCCAGTTCAATTTGATTAGATTTGATGAATGTAACAAAGTCAGGCACAATTTTATGCGAAGTTTTCATTGTTATTAGTTTGCTAAATTCTTTTGCAATTTAAAATTCTTAAGATGGATTAACTATTATAGAAGTCTATTATTGTAAAAGTCTCTGATAATTTTTTTCAATGTAACAGTGAATGCAGAATTAATTTCTTTTTTGAAAAAAGTTTCAATGTAAGTTTTCAACCTAATGAAATTATACTTATGCCCATTGGTCTCCAGTTTCCTTAGAATTGATTTCAATTAAAGGAAAGCAGAAAAACGCGACTGTGATTGAAATTTCCGCATGGCTACACCGAAGACCCACATTAGCTCGGAATTTCCGTCAGTCACCGGCATTCGTTCAATGTGCAAGGAACTCTTCAGATTTGTTAGCATATTTGTAAAACCAAAAAGGTTAAATTTCTGTTTCGCGCGCACGATATTAAGTTCCTAGCAGCAGTAAAAGGTGACATTGAAGAATATCAAAGTTGTATTTTGATGACTTATTAATTTTAAGACAAAGGCTATTTTTCTTTTTTTTTGCAAAATTAAATTGGTTACAATTTTTTTTTTAATTTTGTTTAGCTGATTGGTTACAAAAACCAATTGCTTTTGTTATAATTGGCAAATAGAAAAAACATCAATAAATATAGCTAAACGTTTTCTCTAAGCTGATATCCAATTAATAAAAAGAGGAAAGAAGAGCGTTCAGATGTAGAAAAGAGATGAATATTTATTCAGACCGGTGTTCCTTCGCCGAATCGATAAAACGCCGCGGAAAAAGGAAGAAGCAAAGAGTCACTAAGTCGCGACCTTTGTCCTAAGCCACAGGTAGCACTCAAGTTTTTGCTGAGTTTAAACGTTCATTCAACGTCAATAATAGGTATTTTAAAACTTGAGTTTAAAGGATTAAAAACAGTCGTGAATAACTGTTTATGAACAATAAAAGTAATTAAGTTTAACTTGAGGCATTCATTAGACATTTATTAAAGAAGAATCCATAAACACTGTATTCATTTTGAATTGTATTACGATCAGTACGATTGAAGATGATCAATTCAAAGGCAACCATCTGACATCAACAGGATATTACCTTGATATCCTGTTTGGAAATGATGTAAAATTGATAAAGTTGTCGAATAAACGTTTATTTTACGTTTTCTCTTTTCTGCTTTTTCAACAAATCTTATACGTTTCCAAACCTTTTTGTAAAATGAGTTTTGTCTTGAATATGTAAATTAATAGTAATCTTTAGAAAGCAGCTCTTTATTCAACCCATCTTTAAACTTCAGCATCATTTTTCAATTATTTGACAGCAAGGAAGACAATTTTTTAATGAAACCAGGATTATCGGATCAAAGTGATGTCATGATGACGAGTCCACGCTTCGAACTGGTGCACTTTTCCGTGACGAGAAATTCGGCTATTCGGAAATGAAAGCGAACTTTCTTTCCCTGGTTTAAGCATTCAAGATTCAGCATCGCGTAATGTCGAGGCCTCGACTCCAGTCGCGTTTTCAAGGTCGGCCGTGGTTGTCTAGACGAGTTGTATCGGCTGCTAGCACCAGATGGCACCTGCTCGCAAGCGATCGTTTCAGCAGTTGAAAGAGTCGACATCTGTCGACTCCGAATACTTTGCCATGAACGGTTCCATGTTATCGATCGCTCGACAAAGGTTTGCCTTTCAAACTCATTACGAGATGGCGCTGCATGGTTGAGTATGAATTCAAGTTCATTTGGAAATGTAATGATTATGATTTTTGGTATTGTTACAGGTTGATGAAAGGGAAGGATAATAACCATGATTGAAATGATTATGATTTTGTTGAGACATTTCAATGTATAAATTGTATTCTAATAAAGAATTTCTAAAAGTAAATGATAAATTAAATACACTTTGATGCGGTTTAACTTTGATACACCAACATCAATATTCAATAGACATTTATGTATAAACATTGATAAAGAATGGACCTACAATTTATAACAGACATAAAAGTACTCTGACCGATTGAATCAAATGTGTTATAACTTGTAGATAATTTGTATTTACATAGAAAAGATTGTTAGTACTGTCTTTAAAGTAAGTGGAGTATTCGGTTAATTGTACAAAATTAAAAGAAGCAAATAGCTACACGGTAAAATCTAACAAGCATGCAAACAATTAATTAAACAGGCGATTAACTGCCACGAAAGGTCACTCACGAGATAGCGAGAGAAATCATGGTCAATGTTTAGTACCAAATCACAAAGTTTTAAGCTGCCAAAGAGACTCGATTGTGAGGGAGACTAAGTAACACGCATTAAATTACAGGATTAAATGTATGATTTTTAATGTTAAGGAACTGAAGTGACTTTTGCATTGTTTATATTCATTTTGTATAAAATACAATAATAAATATTTTAAATAACGTAATTATTACTGATAATTTTGAATGAAAGATTTAAAAGCTGTTTACAACGTCTTCCTTATTCGATGACACTCGAAATGAAAAATAATTATAATTAAACTAAATTAGTTTATTTATAAAACAAAAATTAAAACAATTAATCAAGAATGTGTAAGTAAATGGAAAACAAATGTAATAAAACGTTGTTATTTTATAAAATAAAATAAAATTATGTTAATAGTTCATATTTTTTATTACATAATATTAAAAAAAAGTTAAATATTTATGGAAACAAATGAAATGAAGTTAAAAACACGGTTCAATAGCTGTAAACAAATGGTTGAATGAAATTTGCCCCCATTATTTCAATGTATATACAGATTAGTTAAGCTATTAATTAATGATACTAATGTGAATGGAGCGCATGCCATTTTATAATGAAAATAAATAAAAAAAAAAATACATAGTTAAGCATTTTGAAGCTTTCCACTTTTATGTGCGTATAAGTGCAATTATTATTATTTTTTTTTATTTTCATACGCAAAACATTTCAACAATATTTTTTTACTAATAATATTATTCATAGTTTGACAAAATATTACTGTGATTTTATTTTGCTGTACATATCAATTTAATATGAAATAATGGCTTGGGAAATAAAAGCTGCGAGTGTCTTCGAAGCCCTCCATTTGATTAAATGGAATCATAAAACTACACATAGATTTTGTATTTCAATTACATTAAACCATATAACATTGTAAGTTTAATTTTATATTAATCTATTTGATTTTAAAAAGTTACTGGATTTAGTTCATTAATCGTAAGAAATTATAAAGTAGAAATTTATTATAAGGATGAAGAACGGTGAATTCATTTGATATAAATTTATTATCTCTAATAAAGTTATATACATGGTTTTATATAATTAAAATACAATAACGTATGAGTGAGTCTGCGATTCCTTATATACATACATAAAATATATTATTTAAATGATTATGAACGTTAGATATACATCATATACAATAACATATATTATGTATTGGTTTTATAATAATCAAATTTCGGGAAGCGATCGTGTCACAAAACCTTGGCAGTGGTCAGATGCGATGGTTTTTGTTCGATTTCACCCAAATTCCCGGCGCTTACCTTTCTTGATGAGCAAGCTAGTGACCCTCCGTAGCGCCTCGCGAGTACTGGAGGAGGAGCTGTGCTTACTTTGGCCGAAGTATTTGTTGGGTGTGATGTTGGTGGGTAGCGTCAGGGGCTTCCTCTGATCGCCGGTGCTCGGCAATCGGCCATCGTACGTGTTGTTCAGGCGCTCCAGGTGCTCGATCGAGGCTGGTCGTGGTTGGTTAGCCTTTCGCGTCGGGTACCATCCTCGGTTCGGACCCCCAGCTAATCGAAGTAACTCAGTTCCTATTATGGCCTGCTCCAACCCTGGATTGTTTCTTCGATAACTCCTGTATATTCAAAAAATTGAAATAGAAATTTTGACTTATGTTGACATATTAATAGAAAGTTAGTCAAGAGGTGTATTATTTGCTTTAATATACACATTTTACATAACAAATCTTAACTATATCCTATTTCAAATATATATTTTTTGAATAATATCTGTGAAAATATGAATCGCTCAATACTAAAAATAAATTACAAATTAGTTCACCTCACGATTAAGTAAAAAATGAAAGAAAATTCAATAAAATTATAAATCGATAAAAAGTAATCTGGTTTTCAGCATACCCGGTAGTTCCCGTGGTAGGAGCGTACCAGCCAGGTTGGCGTCGCGTTTGTGTCGGATTTCCACTGGCGTGCTGAGGCGTCCGAGGTATGTCGCTTCCTCTGGCGAAGACGGGCGTTTCCGGCAGTGAGCAAGATGTTTGCATTCCAGAACTCGTAGCAACGTTGCCCGCTGTACCTACACTGCTGCCACCGGAAGAGCTGCAAGCTTCCGTCGAAGGCGAGTGTCTCTTCGTAAATGGCCGTCTTCTGGATGGCCCAGGCAAATCCGTTGGTAATGTTCTTCTTTCTACTGGAATCTGAAAATAAAGATATATTTTTTAATATGTTCAATCTTCATTGATAAATGTATATAACTATCTTTTGTTTACTTTATTTTACTATTTTTAAATTCAAAAAACGAATATAACTTTTGCTTTTTCCATTATTATCTTTCTTCATTGCATCATATTCAAGAATTTGTATCTATTATTATTTATTATTAAAACTATTATTGATCATGTCATCCACTCCAAAAAAGATGGCGCTATGTCGTGTGTACTGTATAAACTTACTTCGCGCCTTGAATTATTTGGTGGATTACGACGTCCCCTCGCAAAGCCCGCATCCATGGACCTGGTGTTGAGCGAGGTCTGATGATCCTTAGACTCGATACTCAGTCCGCGGTGGGGAGGTACTCGAGGTCTATATTCCATTGTACGGTTGCCATGGCTCTTAGACTTGGTCGAAATTATGGCACTGTTGCCGACGTCGGAGCTTTCTTCGTCAGCTTCCTCTACCGGCGACGGTGGTAGGGGAGGAAACTCCAGAACTTCGACACTTACCTGGGTAAATATAAATGTAATTGAAGAACAACAAGAAAAACGATAAGCTTTATCAAAAAATGTACATCATACCATTATATATATTTTTTTTCCTCCCCATTTAATAGAATTTATTATATATACTTTATTATATTGAAATATTTTTTATTTATTTTTATGTTTATGTAACTTACTTGAAAGTCTGGGTTTTTCGAGTCTTCTAAAATGGCATCAATGACATTTTCAATCTGCTTCTGGTCGTTTTTATGACATTCAATACCATTTTGCCGAGGTCTTCTACCAGATGCATACACCTCTGCGCCATTGATTTTCTTACGTTCCAAATCTATATCCGAGCTCGTTTTGGAGGTCTCTGAATCCGAACTATGCTGCTTCTTCCCACGGCCGTCAAAATGCGCGTCGAACAGCCGACGCTCACAGTCATTTTCATAACTATTGCGTTTAACACCGCACTTGACGTCTCCATTGCGCCATCGTCTAGCCTCAACATAGCTCTCACTATTACGCACACTTTCGATTTCCTTGATCGCATCACTCACTTTTTCCAATTGCCGACGATTTTCATTCAAAGCTTTCTTTACAATCTGATCCTCGATTAGCACATTGACCGGGATCTTCGCGTCGTTCGTCAAGCTGGTCATTTTAACGTCCAAACTCTTTGAACTGGTGAGCGTTTTCGCTAGGAGTCCATTACACTCCTGACTGTTTTTTGCGAAAGTTGTCATCTCCACTAAATCGTCCGATTGTTCTGATTTTCGATCTTTTTCTTTGTCGGACAAGTCCGAGGATTCTTCTTCTTCCACTGTGTTCATATCAAGGTGTTCGCGCCCAGCTACGTCGTTACTGATCGCTGGTAGTGAAATCACACGCACCAGGTCGTGTGGGATTGTTGGTTTGTAACTCGTTGGCGGCTCGCTAAGGTCCTCGATTTTGCTCTCTTTTAATAGGCTACGGATGTTGTCGAAGGTGCTTGAATAACGTTTAAAGTCTAATAACCGGGGATCGTCTTCGGGGTCGTCGAACGATACAACTTTCATATCAGTTGGTGATTTAGGCAGGGTTTTACGTTCTTTTTTGCGTCCACGACGGATCACGTAGGTGCCACTTTTTGAAAGATCTTGTGGGTGGATTTGGTCCAGATCGTTGGTTGAGGAATCAGAGTATGGTGAAATTAGATCGTCATCTGTGGTTGAAACTCGTGGATCCTGCCAGTCATCGAAATCGCGCAGTTTTGAGGCCGAACCAACACCTAAAAAGTGGATAAACAAGAAAATAAACATTTATTAAGAATATTCTAAAATAAAAAAAAACTTCTACACAAATCGAATAATGTCGTTTTTCATTGAAATGCAACTGAAATAATTAAATGCGTAAGTTTAACTTTTATAAATTCAATGTTAACAATTCAAATCGAGTTGCGATTCATAGAAAAATCAAGAGCCCGGACATGTATTTCTTGTCTTTTTACACTCAAATTACGCAGCGAGACTCAACGCTAACTTTTGAGAAAGTTGTAGTAGTGTGTATAAGGTTGTTACCTTCTTTTGTCATGATAAATTGATATGCACAAGTATGAATCAATTTAATAAAGAAAAAAAAATAATAATAAACAAAGAGAGAAAAAGAATGTAGCACGGAAATTTAGAACATTAAAAATAATGAATAAACAATAAGATTGACAGCTTATTTGATCAGTCCTACTTTAGATGCTTAAATTGAGCTGATTCGCTGAGATAAAGCGCAAGTCTTTTATCACTGCAGGTGTTTCGCATCCCTCAAGGCGATGCAGAGCATCTGATGTTATGTGTAAAGCCTCGTTATAGTGCGTTATAAGATTTATCTCAAACGAAAAGCATATTTTCATGTGCGCGAAAAATGACACCTTGAAATACTGTTCCACTCAAATTGCTCTCTTCTAATTTTTTCATTTTTTAACTAATATTCACTTTTCTCTTTCTGAAATGATTCATATGAGAGTCATTTAATCTTCGACAAAACAATCATGTTCTAAGCAACATATATATATACAAGTAGTTCATTAAAATCTTCTTCTGTAAGCAAGAATAAACAGTCAAACATACTGGAAACATCGCTGCTCTTCCTTCGTCTTCTGCCAACGACCTTAGTACTGCCAGGGGCGTACAAAGGATCATCTTCGAGGGAGACTTCCCAAGCGATGGAGTGCCTGTTACTGATTGGTGGCGGCGGCGGCAGTAACTCCTCTAGTGAGTCATCAGAAAAGCGTTCTTCTTCGGACTGCGTCCTAAAGTCGGTAGAGTTTCTAGTGGAGAAGTCCGAGTTTCTTGTGGAGAACATGTCAGAATAGTGCTCTTCTGAACAGCGATCAGAGGTCCGCGCGGAGAAGCGCTCGCTCGAGTCGGCGTGTTGCAAAGAGAAGGACGCAAAGTCGAGGTTTCTGATGGAGAACGGGTCGGAGGTCGGCACGGATACGTGATCGTTCGAGCTCGCGCTCGCCACTGCTATTGAGAAGTCTGAGTGGAACCTGTGAAATAATTTTTGTTTAGTGATTTGTTTTTATTATGGATTTTATTATGAATATTAAAATGCAATTAAAATTTGTTTTCTCTGTTTCTTATACGTTTGATGAAAATTTTTGGTCAACAATTTTTTATTTTTTTATGTTTAACTTTAGACGCCTTTTCGTACATGCGAAATGTATATAACGTTTTAAATTATTATGAGAGTTCAAAAGTTAGTTAACAATTTTGAAAATTCCCGTACGTCGAAATTAAGTTTTTGTTATCGTTCTGAATTAAGAACTCACTGAACCAAATTAAAACGATTATTAATCATACATTTGAAGAATTACAGCGAACATAAATGCTAGCTGTGAAAGATAGTTTTAGTTAGCAAAATTAAGTAGCATTTGAACTTTCTTGATTATCCCGAAAGGTTTGATATTAATGAACGTCTTACATTGTAGGTACAAATACCATTTCATTATATTCCACAATTTATTTTGCCAGGATAACATGACACAGTGATAACGTTGATTGATCGATGCTATGAAAGTTTGTAACATTCTGTGTAGCAATAAATTCTACATGAAAATAATTTTATCTTTCAAAATTCAATACTGAGTCAGACACAATTTTGTGATAATATTTTAAATTATAAAATTATATTTATTTTGATTTTTGGTTGACTTCTAAGTTTTTTGTATTGAAAATTGGTCACTGCTTGAATTTGTCATAGTAATAGCTTTCAGTACATAACGACTTTATAAATATTCTGCACGGAAAGTAACACCATATAGGTTTGAAAACGTGCTCTCATTTCAGCTCATCTTGGTAAGATAAGACAAAACTCCCGTAGGAATTAAATTTTCATCGCCAACACCTCTTGGCTGTTGCATCTTTCGAACAATCTCCCATGAGGGAAGACGGATATCAACACTTTGCAACAGAGATCATCAAGATGTTTAATCTTGTGAAATTTGGTAGACGAAGGTAACAAAACAAATTTTAATTTTTCCTTTCTTTTTTTTTAAAAAAAGATTTGACTGCTCAAAAATAAAAAAAAATAAATAAAAAAAATAAAAGATATTTCATTGAACAAAATACTTATCGTATAATGTAACTTAAATTCTTTTTTTAGTAATTGTTTTTTAATTACGTTGTTTTGCTAATACTAATATTCGCACATCATACCCTTCAACTATAACTTTTTTATAACTTTCAACTATGTCTATAACTTTTCATAATTTGTGCTACAATTTTTTTCGGCCTGCAGGCGCGCCGACTCACCTTTCATTGGACTCTGAATTGGCCCTGGAGAAGTCGGAAGAGTCGCAGTTGGCGCGCATGGAGAAGCGCTCGACGCTAACGGAGCTGGAGCGCGGCATCGAGGAACGCTCGGACTCGGAGTTGCGCGAAAAGCGGCCCTCGCTAGAGTCGGAATTGTTGCGCCGGCGTGAGGAGGAGGACGAGGAGCGCCGGTGGCTGTTGACCAGCAGTCGGTCCTCGACGCTGCTCGACTTGATGATCTCGTTCTGGCGCTGCTTGCGCAACGCTGAGGCTCGATCCTTGCTCGGGCTCGGGGCCTGGCTCATTTGGTCCAGACCCTCTTCGGAGGAACGCCGGCGCACCTCGCGGTGCTTCTCCGCGGTTGTCGGGTTCGTGCGCGGCGGGATCCAGTTGAACGTGACCTTCGCGTCGTAAGGCAGACTGGCAAACTTACTCGGCGGGCTCGGCGGCTCCGCCAGCCGGAAGGGCTCGGGGTTCCTGCTACCGTTTTCCCAGCCGTAGGGTCGCTGATGTCGCGTCTTCGGCTGCAAAATTTTATATTCGTTATAAAATGAGCATATCACCTCAAATAGAAGATTAATCTTTTTCAATTATGAATTCATCATTAGGTTTTAATTACAGTTTGAAAATGCATCAAAGGAGCAAAATCCAACTTTACTCCCTTGGTGTATATATTTTACGTCGCAAGGGTGAGAAAAAAGATTTTTACTCCTACAAAAACAGATGCTTTCAAGTTCAGCTTATGGGAATAAAATCCTCCTGTAAATTTTGCTACCAAGGAAGTAAATATGTGCTTCTCGAGTATGTGTGATATAAATAAAAATTTTTGCAAATTCAAGTTGTTTTTCAGAATATATTTTTTGAATAATATATTGTCAATTTCCTCATTATGAAAAAATTACGCCAAAAGAAAGTGATCTGGAATCGCTCACCCGATTCCCTAAATTTTATCAAACAGTAGATTAAGGGATGTTGGAGTGAAAAGAATGGGGAAGGGGGTGGATGGCGAATGTAGGGAAATGAGTCGTGAACCAATAAGTTGTCCGGGCGTTATCGGTCCACGAGGTAACGCCCGGGCAAAGTTGCTTGGCAAACTGACCGACTCGATGGAACAACTTACCAAAGTGGTCTGGGTGGTAACGGCGTGTCCATGGCGTTTACACTCGTCCATGGCTGCCATCCACTGTTGTCGGCCACTTCGACGTCCAGATGGCTGGGCACTTCTCTTCGTCGAGTTTCCGGGGGAAACCCTGCGAAAAAGTTGCTGGCTTCAGATACTGTCCGCAGTCGAGCGCGACGCTTTTCGTCCGTTCTCTACTACTTTTTTTTCAGTTCTTTTTTTACGCTTTACGATCGATACGTGTTCTTTTTTGTACCGGCAAGTGGATTACTGACGAATTCCGGCTGAACTCTGGTTACTTTTTCTTTTCACCACCGATTAAGTGTATCAATTACTTTATGATTTAATTTATGATTTTTCCAATGTTCATTCATTTGATATTTTGAGTCAGATGTTTGATTATAATAACCAAATGCCTGATGGATATAACTAAAATCAAAGTGATTGTCATGAAAATTATTCTCTACGCGTAAAAGCTCTCGAACCATCACTGTCAATTCTACGTATTTACTAACGTATTGAAAGTTAAGTCAATGTAAATTGATCGTAACGCTTAATCAACGTCGATTTAACGTTCAATTTGAGTTATTGTTACCACAGAGAGTGGATTCGTTAAATTTGTAAAGCATCCTTGATGCGATTGGAAATTGGTATAAGGTTGAATTTTGAATGAGCGATTAAACTGCAACGAGACGGCTCCCAGAAGTGACTATCCGGGATGCCTCAAATAGATCCGTCAATTTTTGGCCGTTGCTGCCGCGCGCCACTGAATAATCTATAAATCCATCTCGGTTACAATACGTGACAGATGAAATCTATTTGCGTCATTCAATTATAGGCGCGAGATGTACCTCGCGTTTGCTTCAGTAACTCGTTGTGTGCCGATCGATCCGCAGAGTAAGCACTCGATTATAGCTGACTGAACGGAATCGAATTGGCAATTATTATCGCAGGCGGAATGGCAGTTACGTAACGCTGGACAGATTATAAAATGCGAAGCTTTCAGATCCCTTTGAACAGAGGAACAAAAATGTCTAGGCGAGAAGAGGGGCGGAGGTACATAGAAAGAGAAGTCCAAGGCGAAAACAAGTCGACGACCAATAATCCAAAGGAATTGTTTAAAAAATGATTGATATTTAGAGGAAAAGATGACATTGTTAGAACGATCAATGATTGTGTATCAAGTTAATGATTAGCAAGTGAGTCACAAATTCACATGAAGGAAATCATACAATTTGATATTCTCGGAAAGTGTTCCATATTGCTTCTCTATAATCTAAAACGAATTTCCGAAAAATGATTGATTCGTTCCCACTTGTTGAAACAGCTCGAGCACTTGGAAACGAATTTTTCAAATCGTTGACACTAAAAAGGGTTCTTAACCATGATTTCAACCGAGCGTCGCATTAACCTTTTTCGTCCTTTCCCTCTCTCTCTTTCTTGGACTCGTAATTTTTTGTTCGTCTTCGCCGGCGATAACGAACGTTATTTCTCCGATGCAGGAGGCTTTTGTTCGCCAGGCGATTTGCTTGTTTCCGGCGCGCGAAGTCAAGCGGGCGACTCTCCTTTGCAAGGCGGAAATAATGCGCGGCCAATGCTTCGGAAGGAGACGATCATTCGGAAAAAAGAGGTCGGTCCACTCGTCGGGCGTGAAATTCGCTACGATTGTATGTCGGTGCGACAGCCAGACAGACAAATTGCTTAGTTTTTTTTCACCCTCCACTGTCCTTTTTTTAAAGTCCTCCCTCCCAGCTCGTTACCCACCACTTGAATTTCAAGATACGAGACATTGATTGCCAATCGGCGCGTGCCTCTGTCGCGAACCAGCGAATCAGGTGAAATAGGACGAGTCGGACTTTTTTTCGGTCAGATTTATTTCCCTCGCTGGGCTCTTCGATGGGAAAATCGATGTTTGTCCGCCGAAAACGGTGTTTAATATTGAATTAATTACACTTTTGGGGACTAAAAAAGATGTACGCAAATACATTTTTTCAGGTGATTTTTTAAGGAGTTTCCAGGAGTTAGTATCTCTTTGAATGATAATTTCTAATGATGAAATTACAACTTTTAAAGATAGTCTTGCAAATGTTGTAAATGTTTGAAAAATTTTTAATCGAGTTTACATTATTAAATTAAAAGTCTTTACAGAAAAAAAGGATAAAGAGAACCCTATGGTATAACTCATAAACGTGATACTTCAGATTAAAACGATCCTTACACACTGTGTAATGTTTGGGGAAGCATCCGAGCAGCACAGTGGAATTCACCAAGTGATTTGGATGCAAAGGACGAGAATGGAAAGGAAGAATAATAAAAAAGAAGGGGTTCTGAGTGGAAATCCCATACGAGTGATGTAATAACTTTTTTGTCATGGCGATCTCTGGTTCGGAATTATAATTCAGCCGGAATCGTAAGGGAAGGGTACACTAGGAAAAATGTCCAGTGTTCGTTAAAAGAAATTTTAGCTGTTGAAAAGTGTAGCAGTTTTTGTATGCATTCTTGCATTACTACAAAATTAAGTTCCTACTTAATTAAATGGTTAAATTTGTAACAAATAAGATGTACAATATTTTAAAACAGTTTAAAAATTAGAAAATCAAAAATGAAAACATTATTTTTTTACACTTTAGTCTTTTACATACTGAATTCAAGAATGTTATTCTTAAAGTTTCTTAACGAAAAATTTGCAGCATTTTTTCTACAACTTATAGTATTTTATCTCTATTTGTACTGAAATAAATTTAGAATTTACTTTTGACTTTAGTTTACAAAATGGTATTTATTGCAAAATGTTTGAAAAAAGGGATGCAAATTTAGATAGATTCAAAATCATCTTGAAACAAAATTTCTTTCCATTAATGAAATTGAAACTCTTTTCCTAATTAAAAAGTAATTCAATTGCTTCGCCAGCTGGTTGACTCACATAGGAAGAAGTGTGGAAATGATCCGCTCGGCCTCTTCCGGCGGCGGGGGGAACTCTTGCGTGGTCGTCGTCGTGGTCTGCACCACTCCCGGCAGCTCCTGAGGCTCGGGACAGTCCGAAACCGGACGCAATGCTACTAGCGCCATCTTGGCCTTCCGCCCATTCATGCTCATGTATCCGTCGTCCTCGGACTGGTGGCCTGTTGGTCGAAAGCAAAATCGTTAATGGCATCCTCGATGAACAAAACGCGTGCTCCAAGTCGATGGCCCCCGCGGGATTACCGTCGAACGCCCGGATTATTGGCCTTGTTTCTTTCTGCATTTCGCCCGATTAAATTAGACGTTTCACGCGCAATCAAGGGTCATTTTTGTTTTTTCTTGGAACACTTGAGTATTTATATAGTATCAAAATAAATCTGCCACTTAAATTTATTTTAAATTGTTTTAATGTGAAAAGTTGAATTCCTTCAATTTACGTTTTGTATTTTTAAATTAAATATTCTGAATCAAACTAATCGAACTTCGAACTTATTGCAAGGAAATAACGTTACAAATTTTTCACTTAAAAAATTTAATGGTTTCAACTACGGAAAAAATAAAAGTAATAGAAATTCAATAGCCCAACCGTAATAACCACGATTCCTTATTTTTGATTGGGAATTCATCAAAAATTTATTCACATAAGAGTTGTTAGCAAATAAAATATTTTCAGCAAACATTTGTACTCAAGAGTTCGGTGCGGGAGACAACTTGTAAAACTTTAAACGAAATTCATTCTAAAGTAGTAGCTGATGGGTCGAGTTGCGTATTTCCCCGTCTTTTGCCTTTGCCTACACTTTTCTCTCTCATTTTTTTTTTTTTTTTTTTCTAATTTTTTGTTTTCAGTTTTCTTTCCCAACCGTCATATTTCATATGCGGGCCACATTCGTTCTTCTTAATGACATAACTCTAAACTTGCGCAGTTTATCAAAAACCACGTGAAAAGTTTCGCCAACAAATTGGAACATCTATTTCGTTCATTTTAAAAGTTTGCTGAATTTTCAGTATGAAGCAAACCAATATACGTTAATGGTGTATAATTTGTTCCGAGAACGTCCGGGAGAATATAGTTTACTTCATAATGCATGACTGGCGCTGGCTCGAAACATCAATTGCTCGTAAAATTGAAAAATCTGACAACTGATCGGAACGATTTCAGTTGGAGCGTTCTGGATGTTACGCGTTATGTATAAGTTGAGAGAACAATAGTCACATTTTTTTCTCCTCAATAAATGATGAAGGATTTAATGAACGATACTTTTAATAACCGACTACCTTTTATGATATGTGCAAAAAGTTTGCAGGATTTTCAATACAAGTTTTTCCCTTAAATTAAATTAACTCTCTTCTATGAGGTAAATTTTTTATAGATTTAAATCAAAGAATTTAAAAAGCAATAATTAATGGGAATTTTGTCTGGCGCATAACTTTTAATATATCTACCTAAAATATATTTAAAATTCTAAAAATTTAGATTTACAAAAACTGTATAAACGTGGAAAAAAAGCGGGGAGAGAAAGAAAACGCAATTGCGAGTGACGTTGTAAATTGAACGCTCGTGTTTGCGGGAGAACGGGGGGAATATGAAATAATGCGTGTAATCATAGAGGTAATGGAATTTGGGGAGGTTGGTATCACGGAGGCAAGCTGTTTCGCGTTATAACGAGGGTTGCCATCTTTTATTCATTCGCAAAATGTTCGCGTTGTCAGCAACGCTCGCAGACGTGTTTGAGATGACTTAAATCCAGAGCTCTCTTCGGTTACTTCCTCGATGATCCATCGAACGAAGAGAGCGCCATACATTTTTCGTGCAAGTGAAACACGACGAAACGTTATTCGTTTGTGTTTCACCAAAATTAAGTAAACACTCGTTTCGACAGATTGTAGTAACGTAAAATATAAAAAAAAAGAAAGTAACAATAAATCATTTTGATTCGGCAAAATTTTGTTTTTCTTTTCTGCAACGGAATTTAACTGAAGAATATAAATAGTTTATCTCGAACAATATTGTACGAAAAGTTATTGTTAGACGTTAACTTGAATAAATTTCTGTAAAAAGCACTGAAATTGTTTTTATACATCTTTTGAATGCACTGGGAAAATATCAATTTTAGGTCGTCTTTACTTTACTTTTTTTATTTTACATCACGTTTGCTCTCTTTTTCATAATTTCGAAAAAAAAAACGTGCGTAACGTTTAACTCGTATATCATATATGTAAGAAAATATGTTAAGACAATAAAAGATGAAGCAAAATACTAATCAAAGGTTTAAATATCCGTCAATTGTTTTCACTTGATTTTTCTGTATAATTTAAAAGAGTTCCCCAAGTAATGAAAAATTGGGGGGGGGGGGAATTCAATAACAACTTTTGCGACGACAAAAAAGTACGAAAGTACGAAGAAAAGAGTTGGACGACGAAAAGTGAATAAAAATGGCAACGTTTCCTCTGCCCCCCTCCCCCGGTCACGGTACTGGAGGAACGTCGATTGCTCCGCGGCTTGGGATTAACATTTCCTCCGTCCTTCTTTCATCTTACAGAGTTCCCCCTTTGACAAATCGCCGAGTCTGGCCAGACGAAGGAGCCAACAGTCTCCGCCGTAATCCGCATTTTTCGCGAGGATTATTTGCGAGCGAATAATCGATGGCGAAAAACAGACGCGTCTCTTTAGCGCGCCCGGCAACTGTGGCTTCGGTCTGCGGAGCGGAAAAAAAGTGGGGCCAAAATCTAACGCAAAAAACGAAAGAAAAGGAACGGAGAGGGAGAGCAAGAAAGACACAGAAACGAAAAATAGGGGCAAAAAGGAAAGGAAAGGCTCAGGACCAGACAGAAGATTTTTCCTTTCAATTACTTTGCCGTCCGTTTCATTTCTTTTTTTTTTTCGCCACGTTGAATTTCTTTCTACTACGGATGGTCTGGAAAGGTCGAAGCAGAAGGAATGAAAGGGTAGAGACAAGGGGGAGGTCGGGCGAAAGGGAAGTGAAAAATTGCGGAAGAAAGGAGCGAGACGAAAGAGCGAAGGGGAGGGGGGCGGTATGAAAAAGGTGCGACGAGAGTTTGAAAAGAAGACGTTGCCTACCTAGAGACGGGCTCTCGTCGTCTGGCGTGAGACCGTTACTAGGTTCCGTGCTGCTGCCGCAATCGGCGAGACCGACGCCTCCGCCGCCACCTTCACTCTCGATCTCGTGCTCGTCGTATTCTGAGAGCACCTTGTCCAGAAGCTCGATCGATCGCTGCACATCGTCACCTCTGGAACAAACGCAACATTTTTATTCTATAGATACTTTTCGACTTTGCGATATCTTAATACTGCTCATTTCTTATTATCGATAGACTTATTGTGTCTAAAATAAACTAGGGATATAAAAAGAATACATTTTGAAACTTATGTATTGCAAGAAGATTGTGAAAGATTTAATTAAAAGAAATACAATTTACATTGAACATTTTTTCTTTTTTTATTCGAAATGATAAATATTGTATTAGAATTTAAAAATTGTAATTGCAAGAGTTGTTTTCGTGAACACCCACTTTAGAATAAAAATTCCTCAAGTTTTGTTTTTGTTTTAGCTTCATTAAGATAACGATAATGAAATATTTAAAACGTATGCAACGTATTTAAACATTATTACTGCGATTCATCTGCAAAACGAGACAAAGGGAGGGGGGAGGGGGGGGGGTTGATGAATCTTAAAAAATGAACTTCTAATGGCGGTTTTTACGGCATGCAAATTCACCGAGGAAAATAAACAACAGAGAGTGACGTTTACGATGGAAGAAAAAGGAATTGGCCGAGAAAGCGTTTACGGACCGTTTGGCCAGGTCGAACGACATAATAGCGGGTATATTTAACCGTTGTGCGGTTACGTCATTTCGATTTGTATGCGTGATAGGCGGCGTTCGGCCGCGTCAAGATCCACGGCGTTGCCGTTGGCGAAGTGCGGAGAAATGAAGACGCGAGAAGTGCAATTTCGAGTCGCGATGGTAAATAAATAATCGCCGCTTTTCAGCGGTACTAATTGCGGCCGGTTGTTTGTTCGACGGTAAAAAACGCCGGGGAAAAAGTTGCCGATAATCATCATCATCGTCGTCGTTAGGTTAATTCAGTCATTACGCTTTTTCGTACTTGATCGACTAAATTAAAAAGAAAAATGAATCTTAACTTTATCTGTTCTTAATGAATCTAATCCTTTTGCTAGAAAAGAAATTCGCAAGGTGAAATTACACTAGCTGCATAAAACAACACTGTTTTTTTTGCGCAAATTTTTTTTTTTTAAAATTCAAGTCGATACATCTCCTCGAAACTTGCTGTTTACATTTTTCTAAAATTCGTATCGCGTGGATAGTTCCACGTGGAAAACTTGACGCTCGAAAAAGAAATGTAAAATTGGCGGGAAAATGTGATTGCATCCTGCTTTCGATAGGCCGGTCGACGATGGCACATTTGTATACGACAGAAGCGAGACAACCGGATGTGGAAAAAGCGCGACGCCTGTGCGTGGACGTAATTTCGCCCCCCTCCCCCCGCACGCACCGCCGGCAATTACGGCGAGCCCGGCGGGCACTATGATTTGCCCCGCGAGACGGGAACCGCCGCGTCAAACGGGCTCGCGTGCGTTTTGCGCGGCCGATAATTGCGGCGTTTACACAGCGGGCGATTCAGCCGCCGAAGAGAAACCGTCCTGTGTTCTTTTTCCCAGAGATCCGCCGCGGCCGATACGGAAAAGAGCGGACGCTTGTGCGCGCCGGCTCCGATTTCGAAGGCGAACGCCTCGCTGGCCGAGCCGTCAAGATAAATGAGCCTCGGCGATAAGGCGCTAGTCTTTTACTGTCGGACTAATGTTTTGTTGTGTTTTTTTCTTCTCATTTTTATCTTTTGTATGATAAACCGTGTTGCCGACAGTACAACGTAATATAGATGTTTTTTTTAAAGAAATTATCATTTTGCAGTTCGTTTTATAGGGTTTATTATTTTTGTACATTTGTAAATTAATTCCTAATTTTTAGATAGAAGTGCTAGAGGGAGTTTTTATTTGGATTATTTTGATGATGAAGCGACGAAAATTAGACAGAAGAATATATATGCATGTATATGAAAGTATAGTTAGGGTTTTTAGTGAAAGTAATCTTTTGTAAAAAAAAGTATGATCGTTCTTGAATTTTATAAAATTATAAATTCAATCATCACTCCAATTTGATGGTTTTTTTATATTGTTTAATATTGAAAAAAATAAAATCTCATTTTGTCATATAGAAGTATATCTAGAAATTATGATCCTCTCACCTTTCAACGCAGGATTTGGATTTTGAATTTCCAGTAGGAGGAGTATTGGTTTAATCAATGTTTTAATAACGCGGCGGTGTGAAATTCTCATAAAATTATTCAATAAGCGACGAACGCTTTCACGGTTGCTTTTTCCGATCGCTGATATTCAGCAAAAATACGTTTAGTAATTTTGTTGTGTGGATTAATTTCAGTTAAATGCATTCTGAGAGAGGCGTGCAATTATTTTCGTGCATGGTTTTGTATTATATAAATGTCGATAAATTGAACCGTAAAACGATTTAAGCAATTTAACTCGATAAATTTATTTGGATTTTCACGATTACTTAATTAATTTGTTAATGACTCGCTAAATCAAATGATTTACAGGCATTGAAACTCATAATTCTTTAATAATTTCTTATTTACAGTAATAACACGAAAACGAGAACCGAAATTTAAAACTGTGTTTACATTCAAAATTTCCATATAAATTCCATGGAGATGGACCCAGGGGAATATTTGCGAGCATAAATGTCAGAACGAATAATAACGATTCGTTATATTTATAGTGAATTTCCACCATAAAAAGTGACATTTATTTACGATCAAACCAAGGAATAAGTTTATTAACTTAAAATATATTGCTATGGGTGTAAAAAAAAGGCGTGGGAAGACAATAGTCGGACTCGTACGAATATAAATTTATACGTTTGCTGAATTTGTGTTTCATTTGCTAAATAAAAAAACGGCGTTGGTGATCGATGAAAGTACGCAAATTCGTAATTTTTATGCACGTTTGAAAATTCCTAATTTAATATTCACGAAATTGAAATAACAAAAAAAAAAGTTTCATTTGATTTGCGGTAAATGTGCACAATGCATTCGAAAAAGCGCAGGTATCGAATTTATTCCATTGTACTTTGGGAATAAAGAAAAAAAGTTGTGAAAGCGATGGGAATTTTATTATTTTGTTGTTAGTCGGAGTAAATACGGTTTGGAGTGTATTGAACGAAAGTTAGAAAAAAAAGTACAAAGCACAGTAATTGTAAATAGGAAAAAAAATGAGATTGTAATACTCACGAAGGGCGTGGTCTTATCTTTACAGTGACATGTGGATTTAAACAACAAGGTTATACAATTAAAAAATACGTGCGTTCGCGGAAAAAAGCCTCCTCTCAGAAAAACACTCAAAACTACTTTTTTTTTCCGCCGAAGCGTTTCATTGAAAACGTCAAAAAGAAAACTTTTCGGCTCTCTACCGTCTCTACGAAAACGCTTATAGAACGTTTATTTTTACAATGTTCTGATGTTTGAATGAGGTAATAACATTTTTCGATGAAAATACGACGAACGAAACGTTCTAAAACATCAGTAACAAATCCAATTATTTTTCTGTGAAAAATTGAAAGAAACAAGCATAAAAACGAAGGAAAATGTTAAGTTTAAATTTAGCAATAAAATTAATTCGAATAATACATTTGAAACTGGTAAAGTCGCATAGTAAATTCGTAAGTGTAACGCTACCATACAATATTCAAACACATTCGACAGTTTGTTTATAACCGAGCTTTCATCTCAAGAGTGTCAACAACGGCGAAATTCCGCAGTTGCTGGCGCGAGACAAAACTCGTCCCCGCTCTCCGACCCCGCGGGAATACATAATAAACAGTGACATACGTTTACAGCTCGTCGCGACTTGTGGGGTAATTTAGTGTGCGAGTTCACGCGTCGCGCTTTTTTTTTTGTCAAAAGGACGTCGAAAGCAGCGGAGTACAAAGGGAAAGGAACAGAGCGCGACAAGGAACAAGAAATATATATAAAAATCTAGTGAAAGATAAATTAGAAAAGAGGCGAAGAAAACAAAAAAAAGGACAAAGGAAAAGGGGTTAAAGAGAATGAAGGAGATGAATAATAAAAAAGAGTAAAATAAGGGGAGGGGGGGGGGGGGGGGGGTGAAAGGAAGGAAGGAAAGTTTGAAAAGTATAAAAAATGGAAAAAGGGTGGGGGTTGTTTCCTAAAATTTATTTAAGAAAATAAAAACTTGTTCCTCTTACACTTCTCGATGCAAACGAGAATTCTCGCAATTACGTAGTCGGCTTACGTCTGAAAAAAAAAAAAAAGAAAACATATGCAAGCCTAAGTCAAATCTACTAGAAAAGTAGCAGTTCTCCGCTCAATAACAA
>JABFOV010002120.1:0-21265 GCA_022817685.1 Aradophagus sp. ZL-2020 | reverse complement strand
CGATTGTCTCTATTGACAAGCAAAAACCGTTTTTTACATAATACATTAAAAGAAAAATTTCCGGTAGGTCTAACTTATATTACAGCTTAATTCAGTCATATCTGAAATTACAAGAAACTTTTCATACGAAGTATTGTCTTAAAAATTAAAAGTTATTCATAAAACTGAAGAAGTTTGTAGAAACGATTGATATGTTCTCTTTATTTTCAACTCAATTTCAATTATTTTCTTATTCAATGAAAAGTATTTGAATCAAGAATTATTTGTTGGTTTTTATAATAATTTAGTTACTTTACTATTTAAGAAATAACTATTACTATCAAGATTTTATAATGTCCACATTGTTCCAACTTTCTGTTCATTCGTCGTTTATCTAGGACGTAGTAAAATCGAATTTTGATCCATAAAATAATGTAGTTTCTATTCATAAATAGCAACCACATTCTTGCTGTCAAATAAATTACATAAAGCACACATTACAAGGGAAGTTACGGGTTAAAATGATATGACCGTAGCAATTATCGACGTCCATTTTATGACACGCGTTATCCGAAAATATTGCACATCCTCAGTTTCCCGTCTGGCGATTGTTGATGCATTATGAAGAGGAAACTCGGTATGCAGCTATGGAAAATAGTGAAACGAGTCGCGTCGTTAACGAATAACCGACAATTAAAAGATATCCGCGATGGAAATAATTTATGTCGATCGCTTTGTCTTCCTAAAGTTACATAAATTAAAAAGGCGCTAAATTTGAGTCAGTGCGTAACATTTGATCGGGACTAAATGTAAATCCGGTATTTACAATCAATAACTGCTTTTGTAAAGAAGGATATTATAAGTAATTAGTACGTTAATATTTATTACATTCATAATTCAGCGATAGCGTTTGTTCGGGCTCGACTAGCTGTATCGTAAATTGTTAGACGTAAATCGTTGGTTAATTTATAACTAATTAACATAAGTCGCAATAAAAGCGCGACATTTTATTTCTTAATCGCGGGTCGTATAATGGATTAACTAGACATTAATATGGAAAAAAAAAAGGATAAATGCAATGATTAGAATAATTGCAAAAAAGTTCGTTGTCGTATAGAAAATTGACTGGGAAAAAAGTGAACCTCAAGCTATTGCCAAGCAACATCGTCGCGAAATTCGGGACAGAAAGTTGCAACGGCAGAATCGTATTTTAAAAGAAAATTGTAGCCCGCACGTCTCGACGAGCGATTAAGGGAACGGAACCAGACGATAAAAACGACCATTGATATCTTCTTCGTGCTCGCGCTCGACGATCGTTAAAGCCGTAAGTGGGTGGATGATAATATAAACAAAATGAGAAGAAAAAGAAAAAATTTGAAGAAGCCGGGCAAAAGGGAACAGTGCCGAAAATCAAATGGAGAAACGGCCGGTTTTCGCACGGTGCGTCGCCTATTAATATAAATTTATCGGTAAAGTTTGTGATACCGAAACAAGCGACCGCTGCATTCGTAAAATTACGTGCGCCCGCGTACAAACCAAGAGAGCGAGTCGCAATCTCATGGTGAAACGGCGCGATTTTTATGACTTCGCCAAATCGATTCAACCAGGCGTACAAGCCATTTATGCTGTTGCCGCTCGTGTTATCACGTACGCTTTATCTTGTCTCGGAATGGAAATTCCTTTGGTCCGTGACGTTCGCGTTCGCCGCGGCTTCCAATGATCGTGCGAAGGTAGTTTGTAGCGATTTAAGGTCGACTCGTTTTGCATCGCTTTGTTTCTCCCATTTTCCGAACTATTCTTCCTCGTGCTTTTGCGTGTTTTTAACGTCTTCACAGTGGGAGAGTTGTTATATATATACATGTAACAGCGCGGGAATTATTCAAACTCATGATTTATTCCCTTCATTTGATGAAAGGATTTCAGTTTTTAAAAATATTCGTAAAATTGTTTGTCATTAAAAAAAAAATATATATATATATATATATTTTGATAGGTACACTGAAAAAAATGTCCTCAAAATTTGCATTGAAGTAAAAGGATTCTTTTTGTATCAAAAGAATCCATTTTCAAGTAAAAGGAATCCTTTTGTAGCAAAACGGCGAATTTCCCTTCAAAAGGATATTTTTCTGAGTGTAAAGCAGGAAAAAAAATTGAAAAAATAAGAAAAATTGTTTTACCACCAGATTTAAATTAGTGTCGTATTTATTCAAGACTATTTTTTTAAAAAATCAATTTCTTGCGATCGTCAAGATTCCTTCATAAATGCAACGCGTCACTTCACCTTATAATTTATGATGTAATTAATTAGATATTTTTTAATTTAAAAGACAGTGATTCCTTTAGGTGAGCTTATACGCGTGACTTGGACATATTGTTAATTAAAATTTCACGTGCATCATTGGCCGATTCGCTTATGTTTATGGGTCGATTTTTACGCAAGGGCAATATATCGAGGCATCATTTTGCGGTAATTGTGATTTTGCAATAACCATTTTAAACCATTCTTTGAGATTGTTTTTCTGTTGAAAAAAGTAGACAAACTTGTGGAAGGAAGAACAAAAGGCGAAACGTCCTAAGAAACTTTCTGCTCGTAATACGGAACGAAAAAAGTAGTTTGTTCACGTGAAGCCGGCGAATAAGTCAAACAAGCCTTTGAATAGAAGTTAAATAAACTTGACGTTAATGCTTGAATTCAATTTAGCTCATTGATGCCTGCATGTCGTTAAAAAAAGGCTCAATATTTGTCATGTTTTTCATGTCGGAAGGATTATTGCGAAATGGGGTTTTGTTACGATTACGAAATCGATAGGACCGTAATTGTGATTTTTTGGAATTTCTTATCTTTACTTTCTTTCTAGTCTTTTTCCGATAATTTTGTTTCATATAATAAGAAAGTTCTAAGAACTGCAGATTTTTTTTCATTATTGAATGATTTGTTCAATGGTTATTAAACATAACAATTATTAATTTTAATTAATATTTATAGCAAAAGTAAAAGATTAAAGGATAATGATTATCGGTGTTAAATCTTCTTAGCTGTGTATAAATCATCAAAGCCTTGTAAGCTGTGTACAAATTGTAAAAGTTTTACTTTTACAATTCAAGACAATTCAACAATTCAGGACAACTCAAGATTTTTTAATTAATTTCTTAACAAAATATTCACCTCGATGTACTGAGTATTAATATTAAATATTTTTTGTTATAGACGAAAAAAAAAATATATTATTATTAATCTGTTATTTTTTGTATGGCTATATCCTTACTGTAACATTTTTATATTTTATTTTAAAATATTCCTGCCTCTAAAACTTGTGTCAACTCTTTGTTTAAAGACTTTTTGCTTTTTTCTCATATTATCTGTGTTTTTAATTATTTACGAAACCATTATTTAAGTGCTGGTTATGTCAATTCCGAGTCTATCTGTCAGTAACATTTTACCTTAAGCAACAGCTAATTATCTTAAGTAATCTAATAAGTTGTGTCCTATTGGTGAAATCTACTATTAATTTAACCCAAATTAGTTATTAATTCATGTCCATTATTGAAGTGGACTTTTTTTTTTTAAGTAGCTAGTGAAATAATAATTTTGATCAACAGAAACAATTTCTCATTTGCAGTATTCGCCATCGTATGTTTGAAAATTTTTTAATCTCGTTAAAATATTAGGATAAAGGTACACTTTTATTGATTTTTCGAAACAAATTGAATAAAGATAATTACTGACCCCGATAATTAATAAAGTTATTAATTTGTTGTATATAAAGAATATTGACAACTATTGACAAAAGGTGTGATGTAAATAAAAACTTCACCATATTCTTTACAAAAGAAAAATTACAAAATAAAATTACATTACATCGACCAATGGACGCAAACATACCAATTAAGTGTAAAATGAATGATTTCTCGTCCCATTAATACTTGGCACGGAACTTAGTCCAAATAGAAAGTTCGCTGACTATTTTTTAAGATACGCGATCACCGGCGTGCGTTAACAAGGAACGCGTAATTTCGAATAAAGTTTCAAACTTGTAAATCGTCGGATGCCGTGGAGCATTTTAAAGTAAGAGTCACCAAGCCGATCGGTTTAGGATGTAATTTAAGCGGCGTTCTCCGTTTGTCAAATAATAGTCTTTTCACGACGCGACGTTTTTCTCGACTCCTCTTTATTTTCGCGTTTGTTGCCGCTCAGTTAGAAATATGGGTCAAGATGCTACTTTTCGCGTGTTAAGTATTGGCCGGCGCACCTGCCCACTTACACATGTCATTAGTTACGTTGAAATTCGGACAAAATTTCGTACTTTTCTGCACGTCGATTATAACAAGGACGGGTACTAAACTTTTTACGAGAAAATATAAATCTTGACACTTTCCAATTTCTCCTCTCTCTCGCCACAGACCGATTCGTCGCAAAAAGAGCTTTTATGACACAAGATGAAATGTCGGGCGGAACGGCGGGGAGAAAGAAAAGAGGGATCGTAATTATGAATGAACAATGTTGATAAGAGAGGTCCTTATGATTTAATTTTTTTTTCAATGAAACGAATTTTTACTGTTCCATGTTTATTCGATTGATAAAAATGACAATTTGAATAAGCTAGTATTTTCATTATAAGTTGGTCCTTGAATGATTATGTGGATCTGACGGGTTCGGAAAAAAGACATTAAAGTGAAAATTGTTCAATAACTGAGATAAAGTTACGGAAATTCATATGGTCAGTTGATGCTTTTTTTTTTTTTTTTTCTTTAGACATTTGACTTTGACTTTTTGAAGTTATTCGTGTTTCACTCTGTAGCATAAGAAGTGTATAATATTTCTGATGGTAAATTGAAAGTAAACTGATAACTGAAAAAAATGTGATCTGGTAACCGTAAGTACAAGAATTCAAGCAAATGATTTGGTTGAATCAAATAAATCCTTTTTCTCAGTGAATGGAACATCTTCCGTATCTCATTCGGAAGATCGTGAAAGTCCTTTCGTTCTTTTTCATCTCCGATTGCCGGCTCTAAGCGTGTAAGACGTCATTATCTCGTCTGCGTTACAGTTAGGTTTTGGCAAGCGGGTCAGATGGGAGATTCGGGTTTTCGGGCTAGCGCTTGGGCGTTTCGGCCAGCCGTTATAACAGCCGCACGGAGATACGGTACATGCGCCGCGAGAATAGGGACGCATGAATGAGCGCAGTGATGAATGGCCGACGTTTCGTCGCGTTTAATAAAAACGCCGGCCAACGATAACGCTTGTCCGCCGAGTCATTCTACCAAATCGCATGCCGTTTTACTCGCCCGTTATTAGTACGGTTTACGCAATTCAGCTGCATTTCTTCGATACTTATCTTCCGGGGCTTATCAGCGAAATACGAAAAGTTGCTGCGAAATTTGCAATCGAGTATCCTGATGGACGAAAAAAATTGTCTCAAGTGTACCTGTCATGCTCGATTTTTGTCTGAATAAAGATATTATAAATTGAAAAAAATGCAAGGTACAGTAAAGTAAAATATACTTTTTGAATATATTTGTAACTGAATTCGATTAAATCTATCGAGTATACATAATGTTATACTATGCATTGTTATGCAAACGAATAAAATGATTTAAAATAAAAAAATGTATATTTGGAAATATTTGCAACGTGCGTAAGCAAATTATGTATGTGAAAGGATTGAAAGTGTAGTCAATCATTCAGTACGATCTGCTTTTTTCCGCGTGTATAAAAAATAACGGAAAAAGAAGAAGAAATGATAAAAAGGAATGCGGTGCATCTAACCGAAGACTTATCATTTGTGAGCGATTCGTAATGTTCGGAGTCGTTCATTTGGGAGACGAGAAAGTGAAAATCACGGAATTAATTTTCCATGCTCGCGCAGGGCGTTTCCGCGATCGGAAGGGGCAGCGATTGCACCGCGGTACCGGTTGTTTTCTGATAGCAGTGACATTCAGACTGATGTGTAAAGACCTGGGGCGAAAAGCCCGGACGTGGTCATCAATTAAGAGCCGCGGGAGTTTTTCTTCTCATTTGCCGCTTGTAATTCGCCGTTATGTAAACAGCGTTGCGCTAAGGAAAGTAACTGGTTCGATATAAAAAGTGTCGTAATGTTATCATGTGATTTATAATTGACATCAAAAAATTTCAAGGCGCTCGTAGCGAGAAATAACTTATTCCTCTTGCAAATATTTGCAAGGAAACAAATATTTGTGAGAGGAATACGACAAACGGAAATAAAATATAAAAATGTGCATCAAGTTTTCAACGTTTTTTCATTAATGAATTCGAGATCGGAAAAATCGTAATACAGTTACTGTCGCTTGTTACAGTACTAGCAAAATCATAAAGTACATTTTGTATTAATTTACTGTTTTCACTAATATTCCAGTAGAAATTGGGCTACAAATGATTTTCAATTTTGTTACTTTGTCAAAGTGAGTACCTGCTGGACATGCATTACCGAGAGATTGTTTCACTCTTGCACTTCAAATTCAAGTGTCTCATTTTGAAACATTTTTCACGTTTGAGACACCAAAGGTGTCTCGATTCATCGCAAATGAGACGCTTTTAGTGTCTCAATCACGAAAAATGTCTCAGAATGAGACACTTGATTTTACAGAGTGGAACTCCATCCTTACATATCGGATTTTTAACGGTGTACTTTTTAAATAGAAATAAACTGAATGTGAATATTTTCTGATGAGTGATTGAAGCTTCTGTGACGTGTTAAGTTTCAATTGAATGGCACTCACGATCCTTTGCATTTTAACAATCATGGCGTGCAAATAACAATTACCCGCAGTCCAGACAAAGGAGCGATTATTTTCTTCGTTGCAGACGTAGCTTTTCCACAATACAACTGTGACGAAACGGGCTCTTTTTTCTTAACCTGATTACAATTGCCAATTACGTTAATGTTGCGTCGTGAGCGAAGACTGATGGCCTTCTTCGTCTGGTGGTCAAACGTGGCACACACCGGCCGCGAGCCACGCGCCAATTCTACGCTTTCTAGTTCTTAGCCGTTGCGAATTTCACGTATCGAAAAATGTAAGAAATTCGAAGGAAAAGCGGAAGGTCGGGCGTTATTTTTTTTTACACAATGTTGACCGATTGACAAAGTATGAATTAATAATAACAAAGTAATCATTGCTGTTTTTAATACAAGTTCAATTTCAGTAGAATTTATTAAGTTGTTTATTTTTACGATATAAAAGAAACATTTTTCATTCTCAGTTAATATGTATAATTGCGCAGTACACATTTTAATTTTAACGTCAACGTAAAACTGTAACGATGATTTATTTACACATGATGTAAAAGTTGTCGAATTTTATATAATTATTGTATTGTAAGGTGCTACACTTTTATTTTTCACGTACTTATGATATGAAAAATATTAAGATTCTCAATTAATGCTAATACTTCATCTTTTAACGAAAATGATATTTATAAAATTTGATTTATCATGTAACATTAATGATAAATCAATGTTATGATAAAATTTGTTTTTAAACGATCAAACTATATATATATTAACAAATATTAAAGTCTTGCAACATTACACATTTTAGTTAAAAGGTAATAAATCTTTCAAAAAACTATTACGTTGACGAATATTGATCTCATTAGAAGCAAAATTGATATCATTTGCTTTCAGCACGCTCATAATTCAGCAAGTATTATGTACAATGTACCTGTTGTCATTTATGTCCTTACATTCATGATAATAGTCAGATTAAGAAGCTGTTTCTTGCTATTAAAAATTCAAGATTAGTTTTTTCATTTATACATGAAAAAATGGCAATAGTCCTTAAAAAAAGTGCATTGAATACTGGTTAAAATTGTATGTTTTCTGACAAATTTTAATGAAGCTGAATTTCGATTGAATCTTATTGTAATACGAGATAATTGCTTGAGAATATATTGACTCATTAATAAATATTAGTAATATATTAGTAATAAATACAATTTGAACCAATTGTAAATTCAAATAATAATTAAATCTATACAAATACACAATTCAATCTTATGAATTAGAAACTGCTAAGAACAAGATGTCAAGAATTAATTAAGGTGGCCATTTTTTCATCGGCGTCGCGTGCTTCTACGTGTGGCTGACCTCGAAAAATAAACTTATCTTCGAAATATACGATTGCCAATTGCGAATACGAATTCGAATGAGTCGTAAATCACGATTATTATACCGAAATTTGAATATTTCTTTATTTATTAATACTGACATTTCTTCGGGATGATCGTTGGATGAAAATGTTTCGGAATAATTAGATTGTTTTTATGCCGCGGTAAAAATGTCAGAAGATAGGAAAATGCAAGGCAAACAATTATGCGCATAAAGCCGTATCGTTAATGACACTTTTACGGTTCATTAAGATTAATCATAATTTCTCTACGTGTTCCTTTAACTACTCAACGCACGCCGATCGATTCCACGCATTTGCATACGCACTTACGGAATTTCACTTTATAATTACTTCATTCAATATTTTTGGTGATGTGAAGTTCAAAAATATGTATCACTGCATAATGGACTTTCTTTTTTATTTGCTTAAACTTTGCTGGTATACATTTTACTTTAATTGAATTAAATTTGTTTAAAACAAATGATATTCAAAATAAAAACATAAAAATAAGTAATTATTGCGAAATGTAAAACAGTTCGAAATCAGAAACACTGAATAGATAGGTCCATAATCTAATTGTAAGCGCCAACAGTAAAAACAAAGTCTCGGCATAAACAGAAACACGGATTAAATCCAACTTATGACTACATTGCATGGAAAAGGAGTTGCGAATCTCCTTGCGCGATGATTCGCGAATGACGGTAATTTTTAATGTGCCTCTTTATTTCCAGTGCCTTTCGCTGTTTTACGTAAGTCCTTGATTGGTAATTAAGCATTTGACAGCGGTCAGGTTTCCGCCGCGACGTCGATTATGAATAAAAATGAATATTTGACGTATCCGCTTGCGGTGTTTTCGGTCTTATACAACAGTCCGTACGATCTTTGTAGAAAGCGAGCAACTGATGTTGTTTTTAACAACTCAATGGCAATTAGACCAGTTAGGACAATGTATATAAAAATAAGAGTGCACAAACTTAACGCAGCGAGGTAGCGTTTCTTCAACTCGACGAAAATCGTTGTCAAATGGTGTTAGTTGAGGGCAGCTAGGCGAATAGAAATTGCAACAATTAGCGGGACAAATGTCAAAAAGGCAGATGATTTGTATTGAAGAATTGCGCAAAGCTGCGGCTTCGAAATGTGATCAACTTTGCGAATCTGTTTTTCTTTTTGCGCGCAAGAAGATGACATTCACAAACCACGAGCGTTCGATCGTTCTTTCACTTGGTTCTGCCATGCGAGGTGTTATAAAAGCAGTTCTTGCGTAATCGCAACTTGTCTTCACAACAGTGAACTCTGGTGTGTTATAAAACTGGCTTGCGCACCGGCAGCCCGACGACTTGACATCGGGTCTTTGAAAATCATTCGTTTCTTCAACCGCAACCCCGTAAGTTCAACGCGCGACAAATTGACGAACGTTCCGTTTGATTAGCGTTATTGTATACTAACGATTCAACATTGTTTTAATCCGATGCAACAGTTTTGACTTAAGCGTTAACTTTAGAATGGAGATTGGTGTAATGCCCAATCGATAGTGACTTTGTGGATGTAATTCACATTTTGATTAATTGAATAGCTAATCATTCACGAATTGCGAAAACAAGATCGGGTGATTGGAAATTGCCTTGGTATCAAACAGTTTCGCTCGTAAGCCATCGGAGGTGCTTTTTTACAAGACATTTTTGTCATTTTACTTTCTGTAAAAAAGCATTTTAGACAGCTTGTATTTTATTGGGAGCGGTAGGTTTTGTTATAATAATTTGTAATATATAGTATCAAAATATAATATATGGAATCAATCTTGTATAGCGTGCCAGATTGATTCAAAAAGAGTGGTTGAAAAATGTAAAAAAACGTTGACGCAACATATTGTCTATGATGTTTGTTCTTTGCGCTAACATAAATATGTCATTTTTTTCAACGCTCTCATTTATTAACGCTAATTTTCAACGCTTGTTTCCGTGAAAATTAATTTCCCATTAAATACTACCTCGATTTAATGGTAGCTGGCAAAAAAAATTGCCGAGCTATGGATGTCCTTCGCGACACGGAGCGTGTCGCAAGAATGTCATATAATTATGTCTTTTTTACACCGCCCAGAACAATGATCTTTGTTGAGTAACGGAAAATTGGCCACGATCGCGGAGCGTGCGGACGAATTTTCCGCGCTTTCCGTAATGAGCCTGATTATTACCAATTTAATTTTATTCCTCGAGTGGATCGGAGGCGGTGAATAAGAAACGACGAATGCGAGCGACGATTGTTCGGTGGCAGTTGACTGCAACTTGCACGTAAGCGTGCAATAATATTTTAATGCACGCCGGCGTGATGAAGGCCTTCGCGACTCGCTGATTAAGATTAGCGCCTTTCAATTTGCAAGCCATTATACAATCGCGATTGGTTATGATTTAATAATGATGTAATTCGTTGTTTCAACGTTGCTGTGCTATTTAAAGTTCATAAGACGCGTTCATACGTCGCGCGCGGAAAAATTCATCAACTCCTTAACCGGAATCCGCCTGTCAAAAGCGGCGAGTTGCTTCGATGAATCTTTTTATCAATTATTAATTTATCAAATGTTAGTAAGTAACTTATTATTTGATCACGCTGAGTAATTTATAAAACTTCAATTGAAAGTCAACAATTAATTGAATTAAAAATGTTTTATTCATAGAGACACGCGCGCGCGCGCGCAAATTGGGTCGGTGTCCTCCTCTTATTTAAAACTAATTTTTTTTCCCGCGCAATAAAATTCGCAGAATCTCAGATATTTTTTCTTCTCGCGTGAGAGATTGATATCCTATCACTAGAAACAAATTGTTCAAAGTGTAATTGAAAGCAATTCCCATTGTCCTCTCTAATTAAAACGAGTCATTCGTGTTATACATTACGAGGTAACTATTTGTAAAATGTATTATTTTGTATCAAGTTCCACGATACCTCGTTTGCTTCACAATTGGCCTTTACCACCGAAGTGTAACATTGTCTGGCGCGCGAACTCGCGCGCAAATGTCCCTCTCCTATTATTAACGGTCATTATCGATCCTTGGCGGACTTCAAACTTGTCAATCAGAGCAGCGCGGTAAAAATGGCGAGCCCTTTTTTTGCCCGAGAAACGATTTTCGCGCGTGCACGGTTTTTCCCGGCAACGAATAGTCACCGGCCGTTTAATCCCAAGGCTCTTGCGCTAAGAACAATGGTATTTTGAGACATTCGCAAGTCGGCTTGTTGATTTAATGCACTCTACAATTATACATCGTAATCGCTGATTTAACTGTCCGAATGTTACAAGCCCGAGATTAGAGACAATCACATATAATGAATGATGTAATTATGCGAATTATATAAACGCTTTTTTGCCCCTTTTGGCGTATGACATTCTTTTCGTCGCGACGTTTCTTTTTCTTTTTATCGCGATCAAACGGCGCGCGGCGTGTATTTATCGCAGCCATTGTGGCCGCGCGTTTCGAAAAGGGGAAAAAAGATCTTTAACGAAATGCGCGAGAATGCGCACGCGCAATTATCTTGCTGATGGCCAATAAATTCAACGCACACTCTTAAAACGAATCGCTGGCTCCGCGAATGTGACAATCCGGAATGTTTTCTTTTAATTAAATATTTTACTCTTTTATATCGTTCTATGTGCGAGTATTAACGTAATTGAACATTAAGTAAACGTTTAATTAAAAATTTAATTGATATTAACTGGATTTTAAGTTATCCGGAAGAAAAGAATTAGAAATGATAGAAATTAATCAATTTTAATGATTACTTGTGAAAATCATGGAACATAACGCATAACGTACTTTTTATATCACTCGGAATAAAAATTAATTCTTGAAATTTCCGGTAAATGCGTTTTATTACAAAATAAACTGCAGAACAATGTATATATTAAATTAAAATAATATAACAATAGTGAAAATTACAAAACTCGTTCAACTCTTTATTGTACCAGCTCTGTATTAGTAAGATTTTTAAATATTCGTACCACTACATTGCATTGTTACAACCTATACTGAGTAATTTCTTTTGAAACTCTGATATACTTTGTACATTTGTGTGTTTATGTAATTTTTCATACGTGTTTTCTTCCGTGTAGTACAAAACACTTGTTTCACCGCGTAGTTTGGTGTCAATACGTATGTTTCCAAGAGCAACTAAATCATCGCGGGCGTATCGCGAGATAATGAACAGAAATGGTTAAAGAGCGATTCGAAGCGAGAGCGATTCGAAACGGGGGGGCCCGTGAGAAGCGCGTCGGTGAATATACAAGACGCGTTCGGCGATTGGTCGGGAGGCCGCGTTTCGTAAACGGTAATGACTGGCGGACAAGCGCGGTCCGGACAAGTCGTGTGTCCCGCGCAAGTCAGTTGACTTTTCTCGTGTATGAATGCAGCCGAAGTAACGATAGTGAAAGTACCGGTTATGGTGTACCTTTCGCCACCCACACTCACACAGCCGCAGATCGCGTGTCCGCGAACGCAGCCAGGCCGCGATAATGGCACCGTGCCAATTCGCTCGTTCGCACGTTAATTATAATCAAATCAATGTTCCATTGTGAATTATTTATCCCCGCGACCGTTATCCCGTTGCAATCTGTTAAAAAGTCCTCAGCCCGAATATCTTATTCCGATTTCAGGGCGTGTTATCACGCTTGGCCGAACTAATCGGCCAACTTAACCCGCGTCTTTCAGAGCGTTGCTCTCGCGCGCCAAGTACTGACGATTTAATTTCACTGTTAAATGTCGAAAATGAGAGCGAAAAATAGGATTGCGTGCACTGAGAAAAGTGTCTGTAACATTAAGTAAAAATAACTAGAAACTAGTTCAAGACCGATCAATTCGAGACTTGTGTTTAATTAACTAACAAATTTAGTTGAATTTTAGTAGTACATCTTTAGTACACTGTAAAAAAAGAATGTAAAATTACACTAGATATCATGTAAAATTACAGTAAAAGTGTAAAAGCTAACCAATGAAATTGCTGCTTTTCAAAACGAAGCAATTTCATTGGTTAGCTTTTACACTTTTACTGTAATTTTACATGACATCTGGTGTAATTTTACATTCTTTTTTTACAGTGTAGGATCACTTCTTAGGAGTAGTTATTCATTTTTTTTTGTTGGACAACTAGTTTAACTTAATTTTGAGTAAGGGCAACTAAATCTTCAAAAGTTCCTGCACTTGGAGATTACTTGGTTATTGGTTCGGCAAAAATCAAATTACGTCAGGTAACGAAGATAATTTTTATCTTTTGGATCGCATTCATTGATTTTCATGCGTGTCATATGACTGTTAACAGTACCTTTGTCTGATAAAACCTGGTATAAAAATAATTAGCATTACGATGTTTCACAACTGCTGTTTAGTCGTGCGGTAAAAAGTCTTGAAACATTAAGAACACGTATATTGCGACTTATTTAAATAAGTCGATAGTTTAAAGGCAGATAGTTAATCAGTGATTTGATTTAAACAGTTCCCCTTGGCTATTCAGTAACTAATTGTAATTAATTTTATATTATGTTCCATATCAGATCATGCATTAAAAAGGAGGTACAAGATTGACGGTAGTGCAGAAATTTTAATTAAATTGGTTATATAACGTAACTTTCGATGGGAATTATTCAGTAATTTGCCGAAATTTAATTAAATAATCGAAATATTTATCAAACTGAAATGTGACTGGTTGTGATAAAATTTATGGTAAAATCAATAAGTAAGTTAAATCAACCGTTTGTCTCAAATATTAATTACCGAATGAGAAGTGTATGTGCTTCTCTCAGGTTATCATTAAATAAATATTAATTAATGCTTAACCAGGGCAAAAAGTTATTCATACTTGGTTTTCTATGCATTTGTATATTATCTACAAGACACATTCAGGACTCGTGATAATGCAGCTTTACAACACAGAATGGCATGTAAAATATTTTTCATCATTGAAATCGTACTTTACAAATACATTGGTGATAATGCATATCTGAATTTTTTGAGCATAAATTTAGAACAATCCATAATACATATTCAATTTTATTACAGTTAGAATGTGATACTTTATAAATTAATAATGTGATATTTATAATTTTTAGTTGACGACTACACTTATAATTAAGAAAATTTTTGCGAGTTCTTAATATTTTTATGAAGATACTTTGGGAATGACCGTTTTGTTCACGCAATTGTATTTTTAATGTCATAAATCAATAAATACATAACTAGTGTATTTTCATTCCAAGGCCTTTTTGTGTTTCGTGTATTTTTCTTGATAAATGCCTACTTTTAATCAACAAAACTTATTTTATAAAAAACATAAGACTAATTCAAGTGTTTTTGTCAACCTTTTTGATATTAATAAACTTATGCGCATACGAGAAAATCAAGATTCAAAAGTCCTTATTCATGTTATAAACATCTTTAATAATTTCGTTTCATGTATGTACAACCATACATTAGACTTTTTCGTCGCTATTACCAAAAACTGCCGTTAGTTTCAGTCATTAAAACTGATTGACGATCGACCAAGCTAACCAAGAAGAATAAAAAGATACACATTTTTGATGGTGCATCATGATCTCGAACGTTTATTAACTTGCAATACTTTTGAGAAAGTCATTGAACAGTCCGTTATTAAAAGCAAAAGCGTACAATAAAAGTAAATTGCCGGGTGCCAAAAAGTATTGCTCGGCGACAAGAAAACAGTTAACTTGAGCAACGATTATATTAATTGGCCGGCGAATGTATCTTCATTTTACAATGAAGCCTGGCGGTGGAACGGCAAAATCGATTCGCCAATTAATAATCTGGACGATTGTGCAACATTCGCGAACATAGCCACAGTTAAGGGCACTTATAAAGCAATATTTAGCAACCGAAACCACTTCGAGGTGAACGAATTTAAAGTTGCAATTAACGTATCGAATGAAACTGCGTTCGTGAAATTAAGAGGTGTCTCGGACACGTGTAGTGCATAGCAAATAAGATCATACAAATGGAGAAACTTGACGATCCCTTAATTAGTTCATTAGTTGCTGACATATGGTGGTCGCATATTGTTTGCGATTTAGGCTCGCGTAATCTCGGATAGAAGTCTACCAAAAGAAAAAAAAAGGTCGAGAATTTTCTCATTAGTTTGATGTGTAAAAATACAATTATTTCAAGCATATATTTAATAACTAAACTAAATAATGCCGAATTTCTTTATTCTCTGTCTTTTTTGTTTTTGCAGTTTTACGTAAATGGTTGTCGTTTTTTCAAATACGTATATGGTATTTTAAAACGAGATAACTAAATCGATTTTTCAATTAATTTCAGGAATTCATTTATTTATTCCTGTCAAATAACTGGAATCGTCTTTCTATTAGTTGAATATAAAAAATTCTACTTTCAATGAAACTTTTTGGTCATTTCAGTCAACTAATTAGAATTTAAGAGATAAGAATCATTAAAATTTATACATATTTATACAAGGAAAATCTTTACAATAACTTAAAATTCAAAATGTCGTATTTATACAGCAAAAAGCTGTATTTTCTGAGGATTATTTTTGCCGAAAATTGTCTGAAAATATTGGCTTATCAGCAAATAAACGTAAATAATCCGTTTATGATTCATTATTTTTTTTGCTAATAAACGTTGGAAATATCATACTATATCTCTAATACGGTATTTGATTACTTCGATCGTATAATTACATTAAATATATCAACCGAATTGATTAATTTTTTCCTTACGTTATTATCATTTTATGTCCTTGTTTATCTTAGTTTAGAATAGAGAGTCTCGGGTGTATTAAAATAAAAAAATGTCGATCTATTTTTTGCCTACTTTTAAAACATTTCGTTTGACGTCAGACCTATCTGCATTTCTGATTCTGTTTCCACGGATGTGACTGAACCTATCTGTTACGATAATCCGAGATTAACGGTAAATCACCGAGCGAACTGTCTCATGTGTCATCTTCTCGATTCCCGGAATCAAACGCAACCATTTCTCTGCCTTTTACCTCCGCAACTTGTAATGTCTTTATTCTTAATTTGCGCCTCAATGAGGCACAAATTTTACGGCGCATAAATTGATTCCAGTAACCGACAACTAATTGGTGAAATTAATCGCACCGATGTGTTACTCTCTTTCCTTACCGCCTTACCCGCAGTAATGCGTATTATCGAAACTCATTCACGAGAGAAACGGCGCAAGCAGGTGATTGACTCATATCATTGGCAATCAAAAATCTCAAGAAAAAAATTAATAATGATGAGAAATAAGAAGGTCAACGGTCCTGAGACCTGAGACTTTCACGCATCAACTAGAAAGGTTACTGTCAATTCGTGTATGAATTCATCATACAAATCGTATCCGAAATACGAATCGCTGTATCAAATTTTTCATCGATGACTTTCGCAGTTCAAAAAAGTCTGCGAATTTGTTGCTATATTTTTCCATTTCACATTATCTTACAATGGTTTCATTCAATTTTCTAATAAAACACGTTGATTGAATAAACTTTGATTTCAAATTAAAGAACATGTTAAATAAGGTGACTGAATGTTGTAAAAAAGTTGAACGAAAGTTGAGTCAAACTTCAAGTGTTAATTGGGTATTAGATAGAATAAATGTTGAATGAAAATTGATAAACATATTGATAAACACTGTTGATTAATCGACAGTCTTTATTTATGTTTAATACAAAGTTTCCCACGCTGTACCATCACCATTAACTCAGCTTTGATTTAACTGTTTATTGATTATTATTTTAACTGCTTATTGATCTAATCGAATCATTATACATACTAATAAATGTTGGTAAAATATTTGTTGCTCCCGTATGCACAAAAAACGGAGAATGAGAAATAGTAGAAGGAATGAATGTTACGAAAATGTGCAAAATCGATTTGGTTTTGTGGAGACCGTTACGCACTTTGTCAGAATTATATTATCCTCTGCGTTATTTATTAGCTCATAGAAATTCAGTAGCAATCTCTCACGGACGCACGTTATATCGCCGAGGAAAGTGTTTTCTAATATTTTCACTCTTTAATAGCTTCCTTCCTATGTACAAAGCCTACGCAGTTTGTTGCACCAGTCTTCGGGATGTTGGCTGCATCGCTGTTCCGATCTTGTATATGCTAATTCCGTCGTCGGCACGATGCTAATCACACCGGTGGGATAAAATTGAGGAAAATTCGTAATCAAATTTGAATTGAAAAAAAGCACTTCTGATGCATTACAATGGAGACGAATTCTGATATGAAAATTCACGTCATTTTATGTAGCTTACGCAAAGCTGTGATAATTTACGTAAGTTTCATTGAGCAATATAAATTTTATGAAAATACACGATTCGGCATATTTTTTGCCATAATACACAGAATGATTGTAATATTTTTTTCTGTGATACAATTATTTGAGAAATTTTAATTACAAATATTTAAATTAATGATCAAGTTATTTTCACCATACTTGCATACGTGCAAAAAGTTTGAGCTATCAGTGAAACATTTAACGGACAATTAATGTTAATGTAAAATTGCATACATTTCAATGCAATAAATAGAACGATATATTTATAATTAAATTTTTCAATAAAAAATAACAAAAATTAAACTTTATGTATTCAAAATAAATTACAATTTCAGGTCACCGCGAAAAGAAAATTATTTGAATTCGATAGAAATAAAAATATAAGCTACAACTTTTGTACAAACACGTATTTCAATAAGATTTTCAGTAACTTGATTAACAAACTAACACTTTTTATGATTCTGCGACACGAAATTGCGATATCGCGACGCGCTTCGTGTGCCACGCATTCGGTCATTTGACTCGATATGGGAGAACAAATCTCTGCCGTAGGAACGATTCTTTCGCTCGTGGTTGCGTTCACGTTCGACGAAATCATACGTTGCGATTTGATCAAAGTTGCACGACCATATCGAAAAGGAAATTGTCACGTAACCGATGATTAAGCTTTTAAAATCGAACGAGACTTATCTTTAATTATATTAGCGCTTTTATCCTTTTTATTAATCGAGCAAGAATGAACGCCCTGTTACGAAACACAAAGACTCAGAAGTGGATGGTTTGTAAGAGATCAATGTATCAAAAACAAAAATAGGATTGAAAAATTAAAAAAAAAAAGAAAAAATAATAATAATGAAACATGAAGTATTCACGTGTTTCCGACTTCTTCACATACCGAAGATTTCAATTTCACGAGGAAGTTCGAACAGGAGTACACGAGACTATATTTTTCACCTTTTTCGTAACCATATAAGAAATATACAATGCGGATAATTGGAGATTTTATCTGTAATTATTTAATCAATTAACTTTTTTTTAAATTACTGAATATTAATACAAAATCGAAGTACACTGGATTAATATAATTCTTAATTTAAAGTAATTAGTAGTAATATTCATAATTTAATTAAGTTAATGAATTCAACAAACTTTCGTTTGTTTAATAATCATTCTCTCAAAGCTGGAGATTCGTGAAAAGGTATAAAAACCCAAGTCGCAAACTTCCTGCAATAAAAAGTCCTTAAATTTCGATCTCGAATTTCATTCGACAATCACGTTTCCTTATATCGCGCCGACGAAATTTTCAACGAAAGGCATCGAGCATTAGCGCCTGACTCGTCGTTAATTTTGTTGTAACGATCATATTACTCGAACGAATCGCTTCCTTAAAATTATATAAAACATTGTCGAGAGTCAGAGGGGTCGTGAGGACGATCTTGATCACCTTTCGGGGGTCGGATCACTGTAATCGACTGACTTGCGATTCAATTGACTAACATCTGGAAATGGAATTTTTGTTTAATCGACCGAAGAGACGATCTTCGTAACGCGAGATCTATATTTATTATTATATCATCCGCCGTGATCGTACTTCCGATGTAACTTTCACGGCGCGATGTTACGAACCGATTTATACGGTAATGCCACTTTCGTGATTTGTTATGCAAAAATGCGTAATTTTTAGGTGCTCTTTAACATCTCTTTGTTTTCGATGCTGCAAGCAATGGCTTTTCCCTTCGTGAAAACACACGACTTTTTCACGGAAGTCGATTTTAATCGAAGTGTATTACGTTAAAATGCAACTATTTTTTATGTAACACGATACTTCGTTGCTATGAAATATCATGTTGAAACGCGTAACAGCACTTGACTTGGGACAAATGCTTGTCAGTACTTACGCCTGATTTTCAAACAAAATTGATTTGACGCGAATTTTAAACATCTATCTGTTAATGAATTCGAATCTAGAAGAATTTCCAGTGTATTGCGAATATCTTAATATAAAACGGAACAGTTAATGTTTTTCATACTAATAAATGTGAGACATGAGTTAAATATTTTCTTGAAACGCCAAATGTGTATCTTAATACCTCGACAAACGAATGTCTTTGAAGCACGTAAAGTGAAAAATATTAATAATGTTAACAAAAGATGTTATTAATCTCGTTACATGAAATAAATTTGCAACCAGTTTTTTCATTTTTTCAGTGTTGGTAAATGAAATATTAAGTTCAAGGAACCGGATCGGTTGTGAACTTTTTTTTTTTTCGGATCTCACCGACGAAAAGTTGCGCACTTGCTGGACCACCAAAATCGACGTCGAAGCGTAAAATTTACGAGGTACTGAGTTACTTGCGCGTTGCACTTTTTCGTTTCCTTATTTATTCGATTGTGTCACATCGACTCCTCACTTTTTCGGAACCTCACCAATGACTTTCTTTTGCACTTTCGATGACGGGACGATTCTTTAAAAGCAGCTATTCGAAAGTCTTAGTCAAAAACAATGAGTCAATTTCGCCTTAGACAGTTATATAACTGACACGATTGATTAATAATTTCCTGCTGATTGTATGCAAAAATCACCAAATTATTACATGAAAATCCAACTCATCTCATGCAACCGTTCACTCTTTTTGAAACGACAATCATACATGCAAAAAATGTTAAATTTTAAAATTTTGATCAAAAATATAGATTAAAGAATGTATTTGATATAAAAAAAAACATTTCTTTCCAGATTTTTTTTTTTTTTTTCAAATGCCGTATAAAGAAAATTGCAAATAATTTCAACAGTGTTTGTAAAAACGTGCTGCATTGTACAGGTCGGTAAAGTAGCGCTAATGTTTCACCTCAATAAAAGCGCAATCTGCGCGTGATAAAACTTGGCACATTTTATGTTACATTTATCATAGCAATCATCGACGGGAATTGTTGTACAAATCCAACAGCCGCGATTTTACGAACGCATAAAACTGCCGATTATTTACGTTTATTAGTTACGCGCGATAAATTCGCGAAATCGCGTCATATCGAAGCAGCTCAGTCTTGCGAGACCACACAGCTCACGTCATTTCCCTCGGGCGTCTTCGGAAGTAAAAATGTCTTGGACGGGTATGAGCGTTCTTCGCGATTTACGGCAGATACGGACGCTTCAACAATTGAGCGTTCAAGTAATGCACATAAGGCTATTGTAATTCTTCGGGAATATCTCGAGCAAAAATAATTTCGATGTAAAATACGGCAAACGTTTTCCAAGCGAATTTTTTTATGAATTATTAATACTGAGATCACAGAAAACGATTTTCACAAAATCGCATAGAATTTATAGGAAAGTGTGAAATTTTAAAAAATAGTAATATTTTTATGATAAACTCTTATCATCTCTATGAAATACAAGTTACGTTGTAACTTAGAGTTATTTCTGAATTTCAGTAATCAATACTTAAATATCAGTAATTTCTTAAAAAAAATTTTAAGCGGATGTTGCATTATTTAGAATCAACAATTAAATTATTGATTATTAGCATATTATTTACTGACCGTTATTTTCTAACAAAGTAACGTAATTCCCTTACCGTCACTTAGAAAAAAAAAAAAAAAAAAAAAAAAAAAAAAAAAAAAAAAAACCTTTACGATTCCGTAACAAAAAAAAAAAAAAATTTAATATAAAAATATTAAATAACAAGACAAACAAATATCGATACGACTATAAATGGTTTGCTATAGCGGTGTTGGTAAAATAATAAAAACCAAAAAAATAAAAAAAAAGTAAATACGCATTATCAAAACCAAGCGTATAATAAAAACATAATAATATAATAAAGTATATTGAAACTTGATATCTTACAATATATAGTATA
>JABFOV010002119.1:0-21290 GCA_022817685.1 Aradophagus sp. ZL-2020 | reverse complement strand
ACGCTCGACACACGAGCGATCTGAACGGTGTCAGTGTAGGCGTTCTGGTGTGTCTCGAGGTAAGGGATAGACTATGTTTGTGTTTTGGTTGCCAGCAGGGGGGGAAGGTGGGGGGGTAGAGGGTGGGCGGGGGGTGGGGAGGGAGAGAGGGGGGGGGGGGGGGGGGGGGGGGGTTGGTGGTTGGGTCCCCATTGGGGGGGGGGGCGGCCGAGGGCGGGGCGGGGGCGGGGGGGGGCGGGGGAGGGGAGGGGGAGCGATTCGGGTGGCCTGGTGGGGTCGTAAAAGCCTCGGTGGGGCGCCGGGCGGGTAGGGTGGCCACGAGCGGGGTGATTTCGTCGGCAGCGGCATACTCGGTAGTTGGTGGCATGCCGCCGTCACGGCGCACGCGACAGTTCACGAACGGAAGCCAAGCCGACGACTTCGTGGCCTTGGCGGGCTGCGACCACTTGCGACGCGTGCTAGTCAATACGCTCTCGACGATCGCTCAATTTCACCGTCTTGCGAACCGTCGAAACTGCGCGACAAGTGATCTTCAATCTCACTCTCCCATCTCTCGTATTGTTTCCCAATACTACGATTTCAAGTCGAACGTTTCGGTCCTTTAAACAAACTGATCGATTGCTTTTTTCGTCCGTCAATGATTCGTGACCTTGAAATCGATCTCGCTGTTGTGTCCTCGGGCAAAAACTAATTTGATTGATTTGTATTGATTTCGATCGGTAAAAGAAGAAAAAGGCCCAGTGCGGAAGAATAAACGGACTTGTTTGTGATATTAGTTTAGTGTCGAATTGAAAATTTGGCGGCAATTCGCGAGTCGCGCCGCAAACGAGAAGACTGATCTTGTGATAACCGTTTCTCGGCTGAACGAAAGCTGCTGCGGCTGTGGTAATCACCCGGCGCTCATGCCGACAACTTTCGTGCTGTGAAAACGTTCATTAGGTAATTAGACCGGAAGTCGTAAATTACTTTAATTAAGCGACGACATTTTTCGCGATTCGGGACTCGTGATTTCGAGTTTGAATGCGAGTTCGAGCGAGGCGAAGATCCTAATAAAGTAAACACGCGCTTTTGTCGACTGCTTTTTCTTTACGCGAAAATTGCGTTATGAGTGTAATTAGAGGCAGTCCTTAATTAGTCGCTTTAATTAGTCCCAAGGTTTTTGATTCTTCGGTTCGACTTTTTTTTTCATCCCTGTAATTTTCGTGCTCGAGTGGTATTAATCGTGCCCCCTTTTTTTCTTTCGTTTGCTTTATAGTCGACGAATATACGTGACGAGTAGCTTTAATCAGACCGTAACTTTGGATTGACAGCACGCGGCATCATTGAGTCATTTTGTCATTCAACTCGGTTAGAAATATAATGTTAATAAAAAATCAAATAATATTGGAAACACAATTATAATTCTACGAAGTAATCGCTGCATCGAACGATCAATTTTACGTATGTGAGTCAAATTTCCTTTCGGACATCTTTTGTCAAAATGCCAAACCGTTGCTGCAAAATGCGGTCGTATTTATCGACAGTTAATTTAAATAATCGAAATAAACGGTAGTTATGTTTTACATTCGACTTCTACGTACCTCATTCAATTTAATTTTATTTTTGCGGGTTTTTTAATTTTAACGAAATTTTTCGATGTTGAAATTAAGATTTATTCGGAACTTCTACGTATAATTGTAACTATAACAAAAAATTATGTCAAATGACAATTTTAAATCAAATTAAATTGTTATTGATGAGAGTTAACGAAATTTCCAAAGTGACTTTTCGAGCTAATAGCGTCGTCAAGATTTGTCCGTAAAGTGGCGCCACCTGACTCTCAAGTCGAGTGAGAAATTCAAACAGAAGCCCTCGAGTTTTAGAGTAAAAACAGGTGTTTCATTCCTTCCCAACAAGCTTAAAAACACTTTTGAATGTTTTCTACATTAAAGTAATAGATTAACACTGGAAAACGTTTTATAAACTGCAAGAAGTTTAAAGAATACATAATATACGAAAAAGAATTTGGACAAAGTTTTTAGGTATTCGGAAAAAAAGTAATTGGAACTCAGCTATATTTTTAAATACGGCAAACAGAACTTCTATTTACGATGCGCATAAACTTTAGTTGTGCTAGAAAAAAAATTCTAAATACAGGAAATATCAATACGGTATTTATAAATATAAATGTATCATTTATAAATCTAGCTGCAAACTGCATACTGATACAATTAAAATTTATTTAAGTAAAGAAAAACTGATAAAAATTTTATTTCCCTGTGATGTAGCTAATAAGTGTTAGTTGTATCATATTTGTAATTTCGAACAAAGCATATAAAAAAAACTGTTTTTTAATCGCAACGTTTTGTTTCGATAAATTTAATATCAGGAATTCTCATTTACTGATAAACATCGAAACTTGGATAAAAATTGTATGTTAGAAATATGTAATAAAAATTATAAATAAAATGTAATGTTTTACTCGTATATTACGTATGCACAAAACTTCTTGAACATGTTTCAAGTCGATATTTTTATTAAACGTTTGAATTATTTGTCGTCGTCTAACTAAATGCAAAATTGACATTTCTCACGACAGGAAATACGCAACGCAATATCAAGTGGTCGATTGCATTTGAGGCTCGGATTATTTACGGCTTCCATTATACTGATACGGATTCCTTAAAAGTAACTGTAATTCCGAAGGCAGTCGCGCACGGTTGCGCGAATCGTCGCGAAACTCGAGCGCTAGTGACGTGGCAAATCAGGTTTCTGTATTGTAGAATATACACGCGACGGAAGTCGGAATAATTTTGGTTCATGAAGTTATTGTATAGTTTAAATAAAATAATTTCATGTTTCGTTTGAAATGGCTAACGTTAAGTCAAAAAACATTCCTAAAGTAATACGAATATCAACGAGCGAAATTACAGTTACATATGTGGAAGATATTTCGTAAACAGATTTTTATGTATATATATTTTTTCAATACACAGGTGGACGTTGCCAAAGTTTAGCGATATGGTCAACTTAACGTAAAAACAACAAGTTTATTCATTATAAACTACTATTTACAATATAGGAACAATTTAAAAATTACCTTTTATTTTATGTAGTTTTAGTATTTGAAGAAGAAGAAAAAAAAAATGTTTTGTTAGAACAAGGAAAAATAGAAACGACTAAAATAAGTTAAGTGAACTGGTACTGCGAATCAAATTTTTCTATAAATCAGTTATTACAATCGGTAATTTATGGCAAAATTTTTTGGAGTATAACTTTTATCGTCTAAAACTGTTGTTGCTGCAGTCCGGATCCACCAAAAAGTAACATCCGTTATAAAGGGATTAAGGGAAAAAATGAAATGCCAAAAACGATTAGCAATTAATATCCAATGAAATGAACGCAAAAGCTTTTTCTGTGTGTAAAGGGGTGAAATTTCGGCAGAACGATGAATAAATCGTCGGATTAATTAATGAATTTGTCGTGCACGCACATGAATTATTCATTCGCACGGCCGAAAAAAAGCGCTACGCGTTTTTGTCGGGCGATCGTTTTTGCCCGACGAATTATTGATATCGAAAATTAATAAATATAGCGGGACTGCAAAAAAAGACGAGTCGAGAATGCGAAAACAAAAAGCCGAATAAAATCGGAGCATTTTTATCGATGTCAATTAGTTGTGGAAGGGCCACTGAACGTGGGTAATACTGATTTTGCGAATCCATGTTAATAATTAGTTTGGATGACAATTCACCGACTCGTTAGGTGAAGAGAACAGAATCGTTAAAAATTATTCAACTAATTGGTCAAAATTGAAGTCACAAGTATTGTAATTTACATTGTAAAGTTTTCCATGCGGATTTTGTTAAGATATATTAAAATTTATGTTTAAATAAAAATTGTTTTCAATATTTGCAATATTTTTTAGCAAAATGATTCGTTTCATGTTCAACAATTTCAATGAGAGATAAAAAGCAGTACTTACTTTTTATCATGCGAGAAGATATTTTCTGTTTAAACCAATATTGAAGTGAATTTTATTTAAAAAATTAATAATCCAACATATTTGCTAATGTCGATTCAATATTAAACGTTATTTCAAAGCAAAATTTTTTTGTGCAAAGAATATTCTTTGCTTTTATTGCTACACCTTTTTAATTAATATTTATAAAAAGATGTACAATGTGTAAGAAATATAAAGATAAGTGAATCGAAAACATGTTTTTATTACTAAAAAGTTTTGCGACTCACTTAGTCGAGAACCAACAATTGATTGAAATGTCGAAAGTTTGCAAGTCGAAGGCGAGTGAATGAAAAAAATTTTCATATTCCGCGACATCTGTCAAAAGTACTCTCGCTTAAGAAAGTTGATAAAAAAGCACTCCACTCGATCGAAATAGCAAATATAATTCACTTAAATCGAGAGTCGTGCGCGCCTCTCGCACTGACCATCGTTGGGGATCGGAGTTGATTCGATCGATTTCAGAGAGATGTTGCTCTTACGGCAATTGAAAATTGCAAGTCGTTCGGGCAGTTCGCCAGGTGACGGCGCGGTGTCTTTGAGCAATCAAACGCTCGGATAATCCGCTCGCAAAAAAAGCTCAAACTCCGTTCGAACGAAATGACATGCTAATGCAACATTGTAACATGACTACGTTGAAAAATAAATCAGATGCATAACTTTACATTTGCAGAACGTTCAAAACGAAGACGAAATAAATTTGTGTTCAAATAGCAATGATAAAACAATTTGAAAATTAATCAACTCGACTATTAATTGCAAAATATAATAAAGAATGAAAAAAAATACTATTCACTTTGATCTGAGATGATTAACACTATCTTGGTGAATGTGACTCGAATATATTGTTGTGGGAATGTGTAATTTCGTGTAATTAAATATTTCATTCTAGTGTACGTAATGTAATAGGCCTTGAAACGAAATCCTTCACTCAAATTCACTGATTATAACATGGATCAAATAAGGTAATCACTAAAAGCACCTACCGGGATGCGAGCAATTATAATTTGACGCACAATTACTCCTATCGGATTTAAGAAGTGTCGAACAAGAGGATCAACAGTTCTTTGCTAAAAATACACGATCAGACTCTCTCTTAAAAGTGATAGTAGCAGAATGTCGATAACACAACTATCAAAATTATAAATTTTTCAAACATTTTAAATTTTTCAATTCGTGTTTATAAATTAAATCAGTAATTAATCTTGTATAAAAATTTGTTTAAATGTAACAAAATTTTTCGCGGATTCACGACTTGGTATGCTTCTGTGAAGGATTTCTTTCTTTGCACCCGGTAAGATCAGTGTTATCACCGGCAGCCGGCTAGACGAGGATATCTTTAGATGATAGAAATCTTTGCCGCCTTAATCGAATAGGCTTCATTGTCTCCTCCGCTGTTTCAATTAACGTTTTGATTGATTTTGTTGAAACGATTCGACCAAGCACTATCTACGACTTCGTTTCTTGAAACCACGTTACCGACTGGCCCTTACTGGTGTAAAATAGATTTTCCTTCTTGCTTTTCAAACGTTCAGAAGGAGCATACAATAAATAATCACAAATTAAAAAAAATAACAAAAAATAAAACCATACCACATTTAAAATTATTCACTTTAATTCAACTTTTCAACTTCCATGTATTGATAATGGTACTTTAAATATTAATCTCAAAAATTTATACCATCATAATATTACATTGATCATAGTTTCACACGATATTAAATCAACATCAGGAAATATGTTGGATTCACGTTTATGTATAAAAAAAAATATTATGCATTTTTTAACATACCCTTGACGGGCGCGAAATTTAAGTTGCGTGCGATTGAAATCACCCGATTGGATCTTCGAATAAAATTTAGGTCCAACACTCGTTTCTAATGTCCGCGTCGGAACGCATTGTAAAAGATTCGTCGGAGCTATACCGGTGGCTGTTTTATCGCGAGATTTGCGGCGCGGCACCCCCCACCCGGCTTCCGCTGTAACAAGACTTACCAAGATCTTAATAGAATCTGGAAGCCCCGAACCCCCTTCCCCCTGCCGGCCCACTTGACCCAGCGCTCGGGACCGTGGTCTTCATCCCGGCAGAGCCGTTGACCGTTGCACTGGGCTCGACAAGGGCCGCTTATTCTAAGCGCATAAGAATGATTTATGAATATTGCCTCGCACGAAAGAATCCCTCGGTCAAAAAATTTGATTTCGTCCTGGAAATGCCCGCGTAATGCGATATCGATTGCCTCTTCCGCTACGGTTTTTTTGTTTATTCGCTTGTATAAAAGACCGGGTCTATAATGAAAATCAAGAAGCGCATAAATACGATGGATTACAAAATCTCAATTATATCGATGACTGAAAAAACGAAATATACCAACTGTTTGATTTTCGAAAAAATTGTAGGGGTAAATGGAACCCTGGTGAAAAATCGATCGGGCTGTGGCCGGGGTGTAACGTTGGACATTAATTTCATTCAACCATGTAATTTCAGTCATAATTAACTATGGTTTCAAATTACATGGTCGAATGAAGAACCTACTGTGAACATGAGGATAACCTTATTTTTTGCTTAACAGTTATCAAACAAACGAGTGCTATGTGGTTTCACAGAAAGGTTTAGTGATTGATATGTAAGCCTTTTTGCATCAACTTTCTCACGTGATTCACTTTGCATAAATAAATTCAATATCATTTTAGCTTAGAACGTTATAATCTTTTCAATCGAACTGCTACTATCAATAATTTTAATTGATTCGTGTTATTTTCATGACAAAGATTTGACGAACAAAAAATTTTAGATATCAAATTTTTATAAACGAACTCAATTTTTTCAGGTTGTGAGCTATTTTCCTCGTAGCAATGAAACCAATTTTATTTTAAACCTATTTTATCGTCAAATTTAACATAAATTATATTATGTTAGAGTAGCATAATATTTATAGTACCGATATACAACCGATATTAACAGATTTTATTCGATTAAATAGCTAATGATTTCATAAGTTTTTAAATCGATACTTACCGACGTTGGTTCAATTTTTTGTTCCATTTACTGTAAAAAGGAGTTTACGCGGTAAAATTAGATTCCGTGAAAAAGAAATGTATTTTGCGAGCAATGATTTCCAAGAGCGTATTTAGTGTAACTGTATGAAATTATTTAGAACGTTACAAAATGAAATTATAAACGAAAAATACTGTAGATACTGAATTAAAAAAAAGTGTCATTGAAAGAGTAGAAAAAAATTGAAAGCGATAAAATGAATGGCCAAGAATATTGTCGATCGAGAAAGCGGTTTTTCGACTGATTTGAATTTGAGCGCCACTGCGCGAGCGACGCTATCACACCGCCGTCCGCTTTAATTTATAACCCGAAGTATTTTCCAATTTTCAATGACCATCCGGTATCTCGAAAGCCGCGCTTCGTACGTCCGCCCTGCAATTTTATATTTTATTTCCGCGCGTTGATTTAGCGGCTCGGATATTGCGCGAATAAAAATAAGTCGAAATTGAATTGCGCCCTCAGCCCCTGCGAATCGAAGGCGCCGACGTCTTCGAGCCGGCCCGTTGTCTCTGTTAATTAGAAGATCCCCGACAATGGATCGATCGTGTGTAACATGAATCTGCAGCTAATTTTGACTTACCTCTTGTATTTATTCCGCGCTCGTGCTCCCCTCGGCGCTTCGCCCGCTCTCGTCGTTAATTGGATCCCGAATGAAGGAATCGCGTTCGCTCGAGTCTCTGAAAAAGAAAAGTCGTTAGTAAGCTTAACCAACAAATAAGATTGAATTTTTGTGCCGCGCTTCCGGTAATTGCTTCGCCAATCAGGGATAGACGCGTTTAATTAGTAAACGCCGCTCCGTGGTTTCCTTTGTTTCTCTTCTCTTATATTTTTATTTTTCAACTACTCTTTTAAAATCTATGGCGATTTCAATTTTAATTTCGACTGCTTCGGCAAATTTTAAGACAATGATGAAACAATTTCTATTCAAACAGTAAAGTTACTGCTAAAGTGGTCAAACTTTGATATGCTTGTAGGCTAAGATTTTCTAGAAAATTTAAGATAATAACACATCTATAAAGTCTATACACCAAAAGTATCTTAAGTTGTCACATAATTCTATACACTTTCAATGTCTTGGACATAAAAAATGTCTCAAACTGAGCAATTATTTCAAAGCGTGATACATCATTTCACGCATTTAAGCATCGGAAATTTATTTGTTCGTCGTAACGGTTCGATAATTGCAACTCGTCGCATGAAAATGTCGGTACAAGAGTACAAGTGGGGGAATTCAATCACTTAAAAAGTCGTTGATTTACAGCTTGGAATGAAATTCACCCAGCAGCCGTTACGGCGCGTGTAATTAGAAGCAGCGAGACTAAAGCGCGGGGAAAAAAGGAGGCGGAATCGTTGGTCGGTCTCCTCCGGAATAACATGACTCACGGAATATCGGTAAATAGTGATTAAGGAGGCACCGTGTACCTTGGGCGCGAAGCCCGTGGTATAGTTATAAAACGCTCGAGTGTACATAACGAGCTCGGTCGGGACGTTGGAAATGAGCGGGGAGGCGCCCCGGGGATGGGAGGGCGTGCGGTGCCAAATTTTAATTCCACCACTAACAAGGCAAGACAGGCAGTCAGCCGGCGTCACGTAGAAGGGTGCTCCAGTCAGCCGGTCCTCGAGGATCACGTGATTCCATCCTTCAGGATCATTATATCGTCAATTAGAAGATAGCGAGTTCCTCGGCGCTTAACAAGCTTCCTGCAGAGACGGACTCGCTTCCAAGCTTCGCCGTCATTTCTGGCTTGGCCCTTATCCTTCGGGGTATTCGGGGAAGCTCGGCAGAAATCGACTTTCTTTGATCGAGACTTGACGTCCCCTTGGTAGGAACAGCAGAAATTGATAACGATACGGTTATAACGCAAGGCGTCGATATGCACCCGATGAGGTCGACCTTTCTCGTCAGACCCATAACAGGATCATTGATATATCGATTTCCACTAGGGCCGATCTAGCTGTCCAAGTCACCAAATCAGTTAAATTTTAGTCAAATTTAATGACAGTCAACCTGGATTCATCATTAATTCAGTAATATCTTTTGATATTCAACGATACTCGATCACGATGCAATATTTGTCCCTTCAACGTAAAATTGTGTAAGAGCGGGATTGTTAGACACGACGAAATACGTCGAATCAATTACAAAGCCTTGAAATTAGCGGTTGAAATTCCAAAGCCAAAAGCGCGAGTCGCAGGCGAACTCGACGGCGCTGTTTTGTAGCGATTTCGCTGAAACGCCTGGGGGCAATTAGCCCGGATTCGGACAGCGAATTGGACGCGGTCGATGAAGCCGAAACTCGGCTCGGCTGGTCTTAATGACGCGAAATAATTGAGACGCGAAAGTCGAGGCGCCGCGCTTGGCCGCAAATAATCAGGCGCAGCTCGGCGTGACGTTGATCGATTGTTCGGAAAGTTGTTGCAATCAATGTGCAGCGGCGGATTCCGGCGGGCTTACCAGCCTCTGGTCTCAATTAGTCCAACTTATGTCGCTGGGGTCCAATTAGACGCGGACTACGAGCCGGCGCGTCTACGAGCGCTACCCGGCCTATCTGCCTCGTGCCTCGCGACCGCCGTCGTCTGATAGGGTCGCCGTCCTATGGATACGAGTCCCCTTTCACCGCGAACTGTCTTTTCCTTCGTTAATGACTAATTAGCAGCCTCTCCGAAGCGCGGCCTCTAATGACACACGCCCCGGGATCATTATTAAGCTCCTAAAATATTACCGCCGAGCGGCTCCAGGTAGCGCGCGTATTAGCCGGAGTTAAAATTGTGCCATTTCTAAACTAAGATAGATGATTGGCTTGCCAAGATTGGATTAAAACGTGGCAACGGCGCCCCTGTATATCTGACATTGAATAAACATTTGGTTAAAGTACAAGGGTACCAGAGTTTAACTCTGGCAGTAAAACGTTATTGAATATTTGTACAACACTGGCTTCCAGTCATCATCCGACGTTCAACCCAATCTGTCTTTTGACATAATATTGGCCGCTGTTTCGCTCTGAGGAAGTTGATCTTTCGGACCGCTCACCCCGACGAGTCATCTTCAATGATGCATCTTTTCATTTCGTTGTCCGAACCAATTCCGTCGCCGCGCCGGCTCGCAAAACGGACGAGCGTCGATACTGAAAGATTCAGGCAGGCGCTGGCAAGAGCCATAATAAATGACATTGCGTCATAAAGCACGGGATGCACATTCGGGCCGAGAAGCACATTGACCACTGTTTTGCCTGCGCCGCTCATTCTTTATTCCCGTCGACTTGGAGCCGCGACGCGCCGCTCCCGCGCCGCTCCCGCGCCCTTCGCGTCGTAATATTATATTTATGTCGTTCGTTTATATACAATACAGGCGCTCCCGCACCCCCGTTCTTTATTTTACATTTATTTCTTTCCAGCGTACCCAAGCCCGTCGGCTACTTTATATTTGACATTTTTATTAAACCCTGCCCTCCCACTGACCGTCGAGAATCGAAAACCGACGCCGGGACACTTCCTCCGTAGGCAGAAATGCGAAATCGAATTAGAGACGTCGGAGGGGAGGAATTCGTTTTTTGATAAATAAATCGCCTTCTAATAAAATGAAAAACGAGTTTGCGAGTGGGAGAAGGGAGGGCGGAATCGGCGACTCGACCGAATAGCGGCTCCGTCGCGAATTATTCGTTGATGAATCACCGTTTTGTCGGGTCGCACGCGCCCCCTCGTGGACTAATAAAGTTGCACGCGAATGTCGGCGGGCCGCGGCGAAACGGGCGACATTATTCCCGGCAGTAATCGAGTGCGCGGATCGGAAAAGAGAAACTGCGGGCGAAGCGCGGCGGGCTACGGGGGGCGCGGGGGGCCGAGGGTTGACGGGGTCAAGTGGGCGCTCACAACTGGCGCAGGTCGCCCGGCTCGGGGGAGGCCAATTAGCAGCATAAAGCTGCAGCCTGGCCTTAGGGTCGGCGATGTTTGTATGTATTAATGGATTGTTACTCAAAGTATCCGGCTAATTAATTAAGCTGCCGCGCGTCTCTATACACCCCGCCTCCTCTCGCGAGCCGAGTCAACCCGGCTCGGGCGTCGAATCGCCCACAACGCCGACCCCACCTCGACGCCCGAGTCGATGAGCGGCCTTTCGAGCCGCTCCATTTTCCACCATTTACTGCCTCCCCCCGAACGGCTCGGTGGTAATTTCACTCTGGTTTTCTAACTAGTTGCCAATTAACTCGTGAAATTCAATTCAAATAACAAAGCTTTTTTTCCTCACATTCAGCCAACTCTCGTGCGCGGGCAAGCAGTTTCAAAAAGTGACGACCGATTTTCCGGTTTCGGTGTTGGAGCGTATCAAAAAACGCTTCTTTTCTCATTCACTCTCTCTTTATACCCTAAAAATACAGTTTTCAATTTGTGCACATACTTGAATACACTGAAAAATCTTTGAAGCCGTAGAACCAAAATTCGTTACTTTTTTACTTATATTCATAAGAAAATTTCGTTGGAATAACTGCCCTCGACTTGCAAAAACTTGAAGGAGCGTTAAAAACAAAAATATAGTCGTGAATTGACTCAACGGTGTAAAAATTATCAATTTTAAGTAACAAATGGCATTGTTAACTATGCTATTGGCAGAATTTGTCTTTCAGTGACTGAAAATTACTTATAAATTATGTTATTTACAATTTACATAATGATTTTCCGTTTTTAATGATAAAAACAAAAATAGAAACACTTGGTTAAAACGATCTTTCTTATTTTCAGGCTGTTCTCTAACTTGTATCAGGATGACGATGGATGTGAGTAAATCAGAGTCGAATAAAAATGGTTCCAGTCAGCAAGAATGCGCAGGTTGCGGAAAATCAATTACAGAAAGGTAATTCATTTTTTTTTACACTATTAACATGTCTCATCATGGCTTAAATTTACGCATTGGGAAACAAACTGCAAGGTCAAGAGAAATTTCGGTTAATATTATTAAACTTTAAAATTTATAATAACAACTTGTTTTCATGTGCAAATTTAATAATTAAAATACTAACTTGAATGAAATAAAAGTTTCTAATATTTCATTGCAACAACATCATCATCAAATGTCATTTCCACAATATTCCACGGCAGATTAAATATTAATACCGTAGTCTAAATCCACTTGAGTCAACATATAATAATCTCAATATCAATTAATTAACTCGTGCAAATAAATCTTATACTAGTTCCGGTAAACCAAAATAAACACGCGGCTTAGACGTCATGACTAATAATTAATTTATTAGAATCTACATAAACAATGTGTAACGCGATACTGTAAATTGACATTTCGTTGGTCGAAATGTATAAATACAATTCGCTTGACGTGTAATTTAATTTAATCGATCCGAAGGAGGAAAAGACACATATTTAGTCAATAAATTATAAGTTTAATTTGTTATAATAATCGAAGTATAAAACAATCGAATGATATTTTGAAGTGAGTGAAACCTGGAAGAAGACTTGACACAATTTCTTTTCTAATAAATGACGAAATCGACGAACGTAAATAATATTAATCGGTTAAAATTAATATTATTTACGATTGGTTAAAAATGATAATCGGTTAAAAATTTTGCATAACAGTTTCGTATGACTTATCATTGAAATAACAAGTGTTTCTTGCTTTCTAAGACTGAAAGTGACTGACGTTGAAAATGATAACAGAAATTTTGCTTGCTTAGACATCAAGCAAGTGTCAAAGTGAAACACTTTTTGTGTCCCAAGTATCAAAAGTTTCTCAGCGTCCCGCGTGGAAAAATTGTCGCAAGCTATCTGGCATAAATCTGGCAAAAGTCTGGAATTTGTACGTGACCCAGACCTATGCCAGACACATGCCATACTCTTGCCAGACTTACGCAGTTTGGCAGTGATATGGCACACGTCTGGCATAAGTCTGGCTCACGTACAAATGCCAGAATTTTGCCAGATTAATGCCAGCCAGCTGATAGTATTTTTTTCTACGTGGGATGAGACTCTCGTTTTCGTGGAATACAATGTTGAAAAGCGAAAGAGCAAAGTCTCTGGGATGAAGTCTATTATTAGAAGGATAAACTTAATTATTTGCATGGATGAACATAAATGATGAGAAGGTCTTTGGCGGTTAAGTCAGTGTCATCGACATTATCACCCCCGAAATGAGGAAATTTGTCTTGCGCGACGTACGTTTGGATGAAAAAAGTGAAGCGAAGCAATTTCCGAGCCCTCGGATTTTAACGAATCGTTTTGGCCCGCAGGTACCTGCTGAAGGCGCTGGACCTTTACTGGCACGAAGATTGCCTCAAGTGTGGCTGTTGCGACTGCCGGTTAGGGGAGGTTGGCTCTACCCTCTACACCAAGGCCAATCTCATTCTCTGCAAAAGAGACTACCTTAGGCTGTTCGGCAACACCGGCCACTGTTCAGCTTGCAACAAACCGATTCCAGCCTTCGAGATGGTCATGCGAGCCAGGGCCAACGTTTACCATCTCGAGTGCTTCGCCTGCCAGCAGTGCTACCATCGGTAAGCGACCTCAACGCGTTATTTATTTATTACTAATTCTCCACTCATTCGCAACAATTATTATCATTACTCACAATTCAGATATTCTTCATGCCAGAAAGTAATTCATTCGAAGGCCTACGACTTATAAATTTATTTCTCACAACAGGTTGTCATGGAGTAAGTAGCCATTTTTTCCACTAGTGGAGAAAGTGGTTAATTCTCTCACTCGTGACTAACGTCACTCGAAAAGAAAATAACCACTATCTCCAATTGTGGAGAAAAAGACTACTTCCTCTATGACAACTTGTTGTAAATTGTACTATTTACGTTTTGAAAGAGAGTCTCGACGCGCGCAGGCGCGAGCTATGAAGGAATTCGATACCTGAGTAGTACTGCTAATCTCGATTGGGCGCACTGACTGGCTTATTACACTCTTTTATTTCTATTTGCCCTCAATACAACTGTGTAACAAAGAAAATAATTTTAACGGATATGGATTATTTTTAAGAGTGTACCTCTTAAACAACAAAAATTATTCATTTTCTTACAACATGTAAAACTGATGATTATGAAATCCGTAAAATATCAAATAAAAATGCTAAGAATCGTTTGAAAACCTTTATTTGTTTGTTATTCGCTAGAGTTGATATTCTATTAGGATTCTATTCTCGCAAGTTTACTTGACAGGAGTAACTGTAAGGAAGTGCGTGAAGAGCGACCGATAGGGAGAACGAGAAAGATATCAAGGCGGTTCACTTGGGGGGTTGCTTTACAGACCAATTGGGAAATCACCCTCGGCTGTTCTCTGTCTCGCTCGGGCCGTCGTTCGCTCCTCGTTTGAGCGGCCGGTTCACGTGCGAGCGATTCCACCTCCCAGGACGAGCCCGTTATATAATTATCCAGAGAACGTTGACATTTTTGTATCAAATTGGCCGGCCTGCTCGGGGATTGAATCCGACTGTAAAAGCCTGTCTCGTGACACAAAACACCTCAGCAGAAACATTCAACGGTTGCCAATGTATCGGACTATAAATCCTGCGGTGAAAGCAATTTGGAACCGACGAGAAACAAGTTTCGACCGTCTCATTATTAAGTTGCGTTAACGTTTTCATTTTAGGTTTCATTATCACAATTATTTAGCCATAACCAGTGGTAATCAATTTCTTCTTTTCATGTAAATATCCAATGTACAATACAAGAAAACATTAACAGAAAACACCATTGCAACATGACAAAACCATCGTTAATGCGAATGCTGTTCTGAACACGTGGATCCAGCATTGTTTATTCTAACGAAAATTTCGACGCTTAACATTTGACGCTCCGTCTTCAATACATGACCTGACTCAATGTGAATTTAAAATGAAACTTGTTTTCCTATGCAGCTGAGCTTGACCGAAACTGAGCGTGAACGAAACATTTATGAAAATTATTGACACGAGATGTAATGTACAACCTCAAATGGACGTGATTCGACTAAAAATTGGTTAATTCGACCATTGTTTTTGATTTTTTTTGTAATGTTTGACTTTACGAGTAATTAATTGCAACCGTAGCTGTAAACAACGAACGGACACCGAAACGAATGGGATTACGAGCGTCGTGCGTGGTGCGTGAAAATAAAGCGCCGAAAAAGGCAGCAGTTATTTATTTAAAGCTCCCGGCGCGACGATGGAAAAGCGAGCGAATTGCTCTGGTGCGCGATCGCACAAATGATGTCGAATTAATCTCGCTCTTAATTCAGCCGCGCAAGACATTTCGATTCTCGCGAGAATACGCGTCGTAAAATACGCGCGGCTTCTTTCGTATCTCGAAATCGTAGGGTTACTCTTTAATTGGATGCCCGTTAAATTAGACCGAACGTCTTTTTAGAAGCGCGCCCGCGCGGCGAGCTAATTGGATCGGTAAATCATCCCGTAACCAGGGGGCGCTGGGCAACCAAACACCGCCACTGCCAACCCTTTATTCCGTGCGTTATTACAGTCTAAAGTTACCCCCGTGTAATTGTTGCTGTTTAATTGCAAGTTCTAAGTCGTCTGCTCGCGTTACGAGCTGCCCGCGCGTAATTTTGTCCGAACAAGTTGCCGCCACCGCCACCGCTGCTGCTCCCTTTCCCGCCGAAATAGCGCCCACGCAAACGACGAGAAGCGACGCGCGGTAAACGACTGCAGCATCAATTAGGCCGCCATTTATTCCCTCCTACCTCATATTTCCCTCAATTTCTATCGAATGCCGTTAGCGTTCGTTCCATCTTCCGCAGCGTTGCAAAGTTCTTTCGATAAAAGTGTTTTAATGGCAGATATAAGTGTTTTACATCTAGAAAACGGTGTATTTAATTTAGACAGTTGCCGTCTTGTGCACGGAAAATAATATGAATATGTGATGCGAATGTAAAAAAAAGAGAGTACAGTCAGTTAGACATTTTTTCTTATAATAGGGTACGATTTTGTCAGAAAGTTGAAAAAGTGTCGAATACCAAATGATATTTTTTGAATGACTGAATCCTCCTCCCTGGGAGCCATATACGCAAGTTGATAGTCATTTAGGTAAAGTGTGACCCATGCACGGAAAAAAGATATCATGATTTCTACACTGGTTATAGTTGTATAACCCAGATTTTTAATTATTTCAACTAAAACTCGGATTACCATGACCCAAAGTTATAGTATTTGAAAATTAACTACACGCTTCAGTTTATTTTACCAGAATTTGTTATCAGGGTGAGTGAATTGACACGGTGCGTCGTTGAATAACGAGTCAAGGATTTCTTGCGAAAATTAGCCGGCATTGCACGCGATTTGTAGCAAACAATAACAACCGCGCGGCGTAACTCGTGTAGCCAAACAACAAAATGACGCGCAAAGGGGTTGCTCGCAACGAAGTCGCACGATCGCGTCGGGGGGTTCCGAGGTATTGTCGAAGGTAGACAATGGTCTGAGGTGATAAAAACGTAAAATTGATACTTCTTTGTGCGTATTGTTTGACTAGCTGTTGAGCGTTTGTCGGGCGGCACTGCCACTGGCTTCGAGCCGCGTTCCGTCTCGCTCCCCCGAGCATCGTTTTCCTTTTTATTTATTTTATCGCACCGGTGGCAATAAGTCAGCGCATTGTTGCACGCTTTTGTCGGCGACACTTTTCGCGCTTCTTTCATTCGACCGAAGATAAGGGACGGTGTTTCGACTGCTCTTTCCGGGACAAACAATTGACCCGAGAGTCACGTCGCTGACACACAAACTCCAACGAATCGCTGCACGGTCAAACGGACACGTTCAATGAGCCTTTAAAATCGTTGGCAATTTTTCTCAAACGCAACGACTGTAATCGAATCGCCGTTAATCCACGTTTTCGCGGCTTCGAGTAATCGCATCCTTCTCTGATGTGCGTCAATGACAAGGATAAATGTAGTCAAATTGAAACATGAAGACGTGAAAATTGCCTGGATAAGTTACGAACGAAAAAGAACTTGATCACTTGAATTTCTTTGAAAGAAAAGGTTCTCGTCGATAAGAGCACGTTTAGGCTACATATTATTGATTCATTTATATATTGAAATAAAATATATTTGTCAGTACGTAAATGTTTGAATGTTTTTGCAATACTTTGATATATACTTGATTCAGCATTTATGAATATTTGTATCAAGCGTAGTATATACTTCGCTACACTTGTCAACATTTTTTCAGTGTTCCTATTTTCGTTCAGTGCTTATCAGTGTCGCAAATAATGCGATCTTTTCTTAACGCAGGTGTTAAGTAACACCATTCAAATGATAAAAATATACCAGTCGTGTGCGACGTCGGCCTGAGACGTCGATCAAAGTCGTAGCGATCTTTTTTCTTATGGCGTTGCGTGCGTCCCGACGCCGGTTATCTTATTTACTTATTCAGCGCGCCTCTGTCAATCCGTTCGTTCATTCGTCCGTCCGGGGACCTTCGTTAAACATTCAACCAAGTTATCTGAGCGCGTCCAGATTGAAATTTGCCATGCAATGTGAGGACTCTCTCGCGATTTGCCGCTGCGGATTTTTAATATTTCACGATCGCGCCATGCGGGTGTCCGCAGCAGGCCGATTGTTCGTGCTCGATTGTACTTATATTAACGCTTGACTATTATTTTTTATACACTGAGAAATAGAATTTTTTCAATCAATTACGCTTGAACCAACTAAATTGTAGGATCAATGTTTGACCAATTAATGATAATTTAGCCAACCAATTTCTTCTTTATTCAATCTAATAAATTTGATAAATTAGTGAATCATATGAGCATATATACACAAATTGCTATCTGCATGGCTGATTGAAACTCCAACTAAAGAAATTCAATCAAATGATTTGTTGAATTAACCGAATCCTTTACCTCAGTTTATATTTACTGGTTTTTATACAAATAAGAGTTTCAATATCATCAGTATTTCTTATATTTTTTTCACCTTCTTACGTTAAGTAAATCTAATCTGAAATAAATCTCGTAACTTAATTAACGGTTAGAGAATTGGTCATCTTTGTTTGACGATCACCTCAGTAACTTCCGACTCATCGTAAACGCAAAGTTCCAAGTCATTCATTTTGTATATACGATTTCGAGTCACTGATTTCGGTCAACAATTACAAAGTAATTTGATAAAAATTGCTGAACTGCAAATCATTATTTTCGCATGTGCATCAACCTCCTTAAGTAATTTTTGTTACAGGCTTCCATATACGTTCATCTCTCTTTGTTCTTTTCATTTTAAGTATTCTGTTTCATTATGCCAGTGTTGAATTCGACTTTCAAATAGCCGGTAAAAACTCAAACGGGCTAATTATTTTCGAGCACCGAAAGTGGGCGTTCACGGTAGTCGAGCGAAAGCGATAATTATGAAAAAGCAAGTACGGTGGAAAACCGCGGCGGATTTGCGCCCGGTATCACGGGCGCGGGAAGAGTGCGCGGGAAAGGATTGGGGATGCCTTTAGCATTGTCCCTCTCGCTCGCGGCTGATAACCGGCCGTCTCTCTTTTGCGGCTGCATGGCGGGAGCGCGATCGGGCCATAATAGGAACGCAGCTTGAAACGAGTGTACGTGCGCAACGCGATAATTCTATTTACCGTGCGATTATCACTACCCACCTCGTACCAGTCTGGTCCGCAGTGTTCTCGCATTTCCGGCGGGATCAAAGCGGATGTGCCGCGAGCGAATCACGGGCCGATTATTATTCCGTTGTCGGCGCCCTTTCAGCTTTATATCTTCGCTTCGCGCCGTCATCGGCTCATTGACACTCCCGGCCTGGCTCGTTTGGCCTTTACACTAGATATACGTCAACGTGGAATCAACTAATTTCATCAATCTGGACTCAAATGTAAACGCTTTTTCCATAACTTTTCGTACCTACCGGGAATAAAAAGAAATAAATTCCCTAGAGCGTGAAATGTCACTTTGGAGACCGCCGGGCACAAAGAGGTGCTTTCTGCCCGGCGAGCAAAAAAGTTTTTGTCTTACCTCTGTAAAAAAAAAGCATATCGACCCTTGCTTTTCAATGTAATATTTATTATTTATTAAAATATGTCTCGGCATGAGACAATATAGAACTGTTGTTATTCGTATGGCACTTTGTTTTGTTGCAGGTTTTGCGTCGGCGACAGGTTTTATTTGTGCGAGAATAAGATCCTCTGCGAGTACGACTACGAGGAAAGGCTAGTGTTTGCTAACATGGCTCTCCACCCCCCCTCCTCTTTGGCACATTTGAAAAGACAACTACCCCCAACGCCCACGCCACCTGGACAAAACGTCCATCCGGGTCACAGTCCCATGCAACATCCGGGCCAACAAGGCCAAGTGATGAGTCAGCAAATGGGACAACACAATCACGTCGCCAATGTGAGTGTCTATGGCATTTTATACCACATCATTCCATCCAATGAGTCATACCGACTCACTGGATGTCATATTTATAAACGACGGTTGAATCTATTTTTTAAAATATACTTTTTAAAAGTACTTATTACTTTCGACAAAACTTGGAAATTTTATTTATTTGTATAAATTAAGTCGATGGCTCGGTCGAAGAAGGTGCCGATTTAGATTTTCAAATCGATCTTTGAATCGGAACCTTTTTCAACCTAACCATTGATATATTTTGGGAAAATGTATATTTAAATGTAGAAAAAATACTTGCGAAAATTATAGTTAGAATAAAATAATTTCGGACGATGGTATCAAAATTAATGTTATCGCAAGCTTACCAGTGCTTGTGAAAAATGTATATGGATAAAATAAATAATAATTCCATTGCATGTAATTTAAAAATATGTTTTCGTCCATGTGGAACGGTAAATTATTAGCTGTCAGATTTGCATAATTCATCTGCCGAAACATGATATTACGTAGTTACAATACGTTAGAAACGTTTACATCAGATTAGTCTTTCGATAAGAAAGCATTTTTCGCGGCGCGTTGTCGGAGCTTAGCTTGATTAATGAGTTCGTCTGAGGCGCTGGCGAAAGTGAGCCGCAACGGATGTTTAGATCTATCAGGAATTCATGATGCCGGGGCGATTCACATGCGATAATGCTGTTAGTTTTGGTAAATCACGTAACGCAACTATTGTATGGGCTTGTTGACCAAACCCGTCTTGGTTCAACACACCGACGCGGAGGTCAAGAGCTTTCCCCAAAGGGCCACTAATTATTTATGCACAACGACGCCCGCGGTATATTATCCATTAGCAGATTCCTAAACAATTGGTTTGGGATTGTGCAAGTTGTTCAGAGAATGTCCAATCAACTCAGTGAATCGTCCTTAAGCTCCCGAGTAGAGAGAATTTGTTGTCTTGATTCAAAGTCTATTATACACATCGTACATATCGATGACTTGGAAGAAGAACCCTCGGTCTTAAATCAACGATGAAAAATGTCTCAAATTGACAATGAAAAAAAATGTGGTTCTTAATTTCCAAGTCGAGAATGGGGTTCCTTTTCTCAGACATATATTGTAAATTAATTGCAGACCAGTGAAGTTGTTTTACGTTTCAAAAAGAATTTATCAATTAAATATGAAAGTTCATTTACACTTTTACGATTTTAAATATAATTTGAAAAACTGCAAGAACGTATATTAGTAAACGAAAATAAAATCTAATATACTTCCTGCATACAAATATTAGTATTTTTTGATTGAATAATTTTATAAGAAGCTAGAATATTTCAATGATTAAAAATATAATTTTGTCATTTTTAATTACAATATATGTTATGAGTAATTTTGATGTGTATGTATGTGTTGTAATGTATAATGATGTAATGAATAACTTTGACTCGTCGAATTGGTTAGCATTTGTAAAAAAGCAATGACCTTGGACGGTTCGATTAACTGACTTAACGAGCTGATGGTTTGTGATTTCAGGGTCACATGTCAGGTGGCGCGCCAACTGTGAATGGCACATCGATCGGCGTGGGTCCCAGGGGACCGGGCGATATGAACAACAACGGGCTGTCGGGTCTGGGGATGGGCGCGGTGAAGCCGCCGCCGATGTCGATGCCCGCGCCGACCAGCTGAGACGAGGCTCCGCCACCCCTCAAGAAGCTCAGATGCCTCGACGGCTACTGAGGAGCCAGCGCGAATTACAATAATCTGTACATAAACGACGATTGCGAGCCTGAACCATTGTAACATTGACTATTCGGCAAGTTTGCTCCGACCCCACAACGGGGAACGATAAACTGTCATGTAAATACGATTCACACAGACAGATCGAGTAGCTCGGTGCATGTGA